>CALSBZ010040621.1:351380-385066 GCA_943591055.1 Gobionotothen gibberifrons
GGGCCCTAATAATCAGTGCATTTTATCCATTAATTTCCCCAACATTGTGATAAAAAAAACACACGTTTAATCCATGTTGGTGTACTACACACCTACAACTACAAAAAGCATCGGTTTGTTTTCTCATCAGGAAATGCAGACCGGCTCAAACAAACGATTTTTAAATCATCATCCTCACGATTATATGTTCGCCGGATTGACATGAAAGCACTAATAAATGTAGTTTCATCCACTTGAGTTTACAACTACAAAAATAATCCATTTGTTTTTATATCACATCCGACGGGAAGAAATTCAGCAGCTCTCACTACCGATTTTTAATCCTAATTTAATCATCATCTTCACCACGATCATTCATTTATGTTTATGTTCGCCGAATTGACATGAAAGCACTGACACATATGATTATACTGTAGTCAACTTCATTAAAACGATATTAACGTGCCTAAACTCAGTAATTCACCATTTATACGCATGACAACACACTTTGTCCGTGTTTGGATCTCTCGCTGCACAGTGAAGCGTTCCCGCATTGACGTCACTTCCGGCTCCCCCCAAAACGAGTCGAAGGAATTTCCCCGCGATATTCGAAATTATTGATATTTATCGAAACGGTATCCCATCTTCTTTTTTAAACCGATGGTTCGATTACTAGTAGTCCAATATGTCATTTCACAACAGTTGTTGGGTGGCTGTCACAGGCTCTTTAAATCACCTTTTAAATGTATTTCTTCTAACATGGCACCCCATGTGTTACATATCAAAATGTTCAGGACAATCTCTGGTATTGCTATATATGCAAATTACTCACCTTAGAGCACTGTTTGATGAGATAAGTAGCTCAAAAGCTTAACATTTGACATCCGATTTTCGGGAAAATCTTCAAAACTCTTGTGAAAACACAAATGTACTCATGTGATCGAATTGTTTTGGTATTTTAGATTTGGTTACCAAAGTCTTAGGATCACAAAAGCAGTGAAATATTTGAATTACACTGTATATAAATGTGTTATTCATGTCTAAAATGAAAAAAATATATATAGCCGAACTCCTCCATTGCTACACCCCAGGCAGAGCCTTAAGGTCAGACCCTGGTTTTTTTTAAATTAACACTTAAAACTCACTTTTTCTCTCTGGCCTTTTAGGCTTCTCTTATCAAGAATAACTTTTATCCAATGACCTTTTCCCTCTCTGTCTGTGTATTCTCTTGTTCCGATTAACCCAGCCAAATCTTTTTTCTTGTTTTGTATCTATATCTACGCCGGGATCCGGAGTCAAGGCTGATCCTCTTGCTGTAGTCCTGTGTCCTGGATCCTCTATCCTGAGTTCTGGATTAAGTCGTGGACTTTGGGTCGTGGCTGAACCTGTCTCTGCGGTCCTGCCTGGGTCTCGTCATGCTGCTTCCCTGATGGCTTCCACAGGATTGTAGCTGACATATTTGTGGATGCATCTTCTTATTACAGACACATGCATTTCCTAACATTCGGTCTATATGCTGTAAAATGTATTATCTCTTCGATTTACACACGGCATCTATTGCACGTCTGTCCGTCCTGGGAGAGGGATCCCTCCTCTGTTGCTCTCCCTGAGGTTTCTCCCATTTTTCCCCTTTAAATTGTGTGTTTTCTCCGGGAGTTTTTCCTTGTACGATGTGAGGGTCTAAGGACAGAGGGTGTCGTTTTTCTCATACTGATATTCTGAACAATCTGTGCTGTTGTATTTGCTGTAAAGTGTCTCTACTGTAGGCTATTTTTATTATATGTACAGCACTTTGGCTTGACCAAAAATTGTTTATAAATGTGCTCTATAAATAAAACTTGATTTGAAAAGAAAAGAAAAGAAAAGAAAGGAAAGGAACAACAAATAAATATAGGCTATAGTTAAAGTTAAAGTCAAATAATACAAAAACAATCACACATTAAAAGCCAGATTGAAGAGGTGAGTTTTTGTGAGTTTTTTGAAGGTGGTGAGGTCAGTGCAGTCTCTGATGGGTTGTGGGAGTGAGTTCCAGAGGGAGGGGGCAGCGACGGAGAAGGCTCTGTCCCCCCAGGTCCGGTGATTGGTGCGGGTGGGGATGGATAGGAGGTTGGCTTCTGATGAGCGGAGGCAGCGGGAAGGGGTGTGGTGGTGCAGCAGGTCTGTGAGGTAGGGGGGGGGCTGATTGTTGAGGGCTTTGTGAGTAATGAGGAGGACTTTGAAGTTGATTATTTGACGGACGGGGAGCCAGTGGAGGTTCTGGAGGTCGGGAGTGGGTGTGGATGAGGAGGCGGGCAGCAGAGTTCTGGATATGTTAGAGTTTATTGAGTAGGTTGGATGGTATGCCGTAGAGCAGCGGTTCTCAAACTGTGGGTACTGCAGGTGGTCCGTGGAAAAAAGCTAAATAAAATCCACTTTTTATTATCAAGGATTTTCGGGGACCACCTCATATGTGACTTGCTCTATCGAAATCAGTCGCATTGACCCAAAGACACATTTTGAGTTGTATACACTGTTGGAAAGAGGAGACTCCTAGCTTTCTAATGATATCAGGCAGTGGGGTAGTGGTCGTTGGGCTTATCGGACATTTATGAGAGAAAATCTCTAATGTCCGAGTGCAAGTGAATGCACCACAAGACACGAGCCTTGTAACCCCTCCCCCGGGCCTGGCGCGAGCCTGGAAATATGATTGCCGGCGATTTCATTTGAACGGGACGGAGCAAAACGAGAAGCATCCGGACTTACTGTAGACGGAAGAAACGAGGTATTTGCAGTCGACAATGACAGAGAAGAGACTGTCAAGTTTGGCTGTACTCAGCATTGAATCAAAACGCACTAAAGCTTTGGATCTTAATCAGTTTGTGAGGCGTTTTTGCTGAACATAATGGCAATCGTCGCATCATATCGGTGATTGACAGCTGATAGGAATAATATGATTGTTAATATTATCATATTAATTCTGACAAACATCGATCAGACAGTTCATTAATGTACTTATTGCAGCAGTCTGCATAGATTTGGTACCCCTGGTCTAAGAGTGAAACAAAATAATTCAGTTATTGTTCAGTTAAAATGCATTCAATTATGTCTGCCATCTTATATATTTCTATTTAAGGCTTTACTGATGTGCCACAATAATGTCACCTAATGTTATTCAGTTAAAATATCAATATTTTGGCTTTCCAAGTTAACATTGATTGATATGACTGCGATTAAATCAGCATATACTTCTGCCAGGGGATGCCACCCCTCAACATCTCCTGCCACCCTAGATCCACCCCTGAGTAGGCTATATTTCAGATAGGCTTCAATTTACTTTTGATTGTCTATAATTAACTATAATAAAATATCGGCGTTTTAACACTACATTTATATATGTACTTATTTTGACGGTTTGCATATGAGGTGGTCCGCGAAAATCCTTGATAATAAATAGTGGTCCGCATAAACAAAAAGTTTGAGAACCCCTGCCGTAGAGGATGCTATTGCAGTAGTCGAGTCGTGATGTGATGAATGCATGAATCAGGGTTTCAGCAGCAGAGGAGGAGAGTGATGGGCGGAGACGGGAAATGTTTTTGAGGTGGAAAAAGGCGGTCCTGGTGATGTGATTTATGTGGTGGAATTTGAGCTGACAGTCAAAAATGACTCCGAGGTTGCGGATGTGAGGGGGGGAGATAGAGTGTGGCTGTCAATGGTGAAGTTGAAATTCTGGATGTCTTTGATACGGGATGGGGGGCCGATGATGATGATGTCTGATTTGGCACTGTTCAGTTGGAGATAGTTTGTTTGCATCCATGCTTTTATTTCTGAGAGTGGAGTGTGTTGTGGGGGTGATGGTTTTTGTTGAGATATAAAGTTGGATGTCATCGGCGTAGCAGTGAAATTGAAGATTGTGGCGACAAATTATTTTGCCAAGGGGGAGCATGTAGAGTATGAAGAGGAGGGGGCCAAGCACCGAACCCTGGGGGACGCCTTGGGACAGAGGAGCAGTGGAGGAGGTGCAGTTGTTCATGTTGATAAACTGATGTCTGTCGGTGAGGTAGGATTTCAGCCAGGAGAGTGCAGTGTCGGTGATGTTGAGTGATGATTCGAGGAGGGACAGCAGGATGGCGTGGTTGATGGTGTCGAATGCTGCGGTGAGGTCGAGGAGGATGAGGATGTTCAGGTTGCCGGAGTCAGAGGAGAGCAGGAGGTCGTTTGTGATTTTCAGAAGAGCTGTTTCTGTGCTGTGTTTTGATCGGAAACCGGATTGAAATGGCTCAAAGAGGTCATTGGAGCTGAGGTGGGATTTTAGTTGTGAGGCAATGACACGTTCAAGTATTTTTGACAGAAAGGGGAGATTTGAGATGGGCCGGAAGTTGGACATGATGTCAGGTGTGAGTCCAGGTCTTTTGAGAATGGGTGTGACAGCAGCCAGTTTGAGAGAGGGGGGAACTGATCCAGATCTAAGGGAGGAGTTAATGATGGTGGTGATGAGTTGGGAGATGGCAGGGAGGCTCTCTTTAACAAGTTTGGAGGGCATTGGGTCAAGTGTGCAGGTGGAGTTAATTAACCTAACCCTAACCCTAACCCCAGTCATGAAGTCGGGCAGTTGCATGGGGGTCACAGGGGAGAAGTGGGACAGGGGCTGTGAGGTGAAGGGGGGGAGCCAGGAGGGGAGGTGGGGGGTGCTGATGAGGGTGTCAGATTGCTGTAAATGTTGCTGATTTTGGTTTGGAAAAAACGAGAGGAAGGAGTTGCACTGTTCGGTGGTGAAGGATGAGGTGGCGTTGTCACAGGGTTTGAGAAGTTTGCTGATGGTGGAGAACAGACGCTTGGGGTTGCTGGAGCCAGACTGAATGAGTTGTGAGTAGTAATTAGACCGGGCTGCTTTGAGTGCGTTACTGCTGGAGATAGTCTTTGTAGATTTGAAGATGGACTGTTAGTGTGGTTTTCTCTATACCAGGGGGCGGAGTGTATGAAAGAGACATTTTTTGTTTTTGTGGGGGCCAGTTCATTGAGACAGAAGGAGAGGGTGCTGTTATAATAGTCCACAAGTTCAGATGGGTTTTCAGAAAGTGGGGGGGGGGAGACAGACATCTTGCAGGTAATGGAGGCAGTGATTGCTGAAGGTGAGATGGATTTGAGAATTCTGTAGGTTATTGTGCGTTTTTGCTTTTGGCGGGGATGGGGATGTTGATGTCCATGATGATGGCCAGGTGATCAGAGATGTGGAGATTGAGGCTGGACAGATGATGGAAGGTTGAGACCAGTGGAGCAGACCAAGTCCAAGATGTGACCACGGCTGTGTGTTGGGAAGTTGATGTGCTGAGAGAAGTTGCAGCAGTGAACGGTGTCCTTAAATTCAGAGGCATATTTGCAGGTCGGGTCGTCAACATGAATGTTAAAATCACCTAAGAGGAGAACAGATGGGGATATGGCAGAAAGCTGAGTGAGAATGTCAGAGAGGTCGTAGAGAAAGGAGGGGTTTAAGTGGGACCAGAGAGTTTAAAGATCAGGTGTTCAAATGAAGAAACATCAGGGATGGGGATTATGGTAGCTTTTATTTCCTTTCTGATAATAGCAGCTATACCACCACCCCGCCCTTGTGGGTGAGGTTTGCCAATGTATGCGAATCCTGCTGGGGTGATTTGATTTAAAGAAAAATAGTCCAGGGGATTTTGCCATGTTTCGGTCAGATACAGAAAGTCCAGGTTATTGTCTTTAATGAATTCATTCAGAATGTGGCTTTTATTGTGGATGGAGCGTGTGTTGAGCAGGGCTGCTCTGAGGTGTTGCATTGGGTTGTGTGGACCGGGGGAGTGGAAGGAGATTGGTCAGATTCACATGTTGTTTGTTGTGATGGCGTAGTGTGGGCGTGTGACAGGACCGAATGGACGGGATGGAGTGTGGAGACGTGGAATGAAATAAAAATGTACGGCCAGAGCCTCTGTGTGGAGGACGGCGTTTGCGGAGTATTTCATTATCTGCAAGGATGTCCATGCAGTCCGGAGGCAGGCGGTTATTAAAGGAGTGGAGATCTGACAGGGAGTAGAGCGGCGGCATGATCCGGTGAAGTGGCGCTAGCACGGAGCTAGCTAATGCTGGGGACCCGGGCAGCAGAGACCAGGAGCCGGATGACCGTGGAAGAAGGAGCGGTGTGAGTCCAGATAAAATGAGAATGATAATCCACAGCATATCAGGAGAATAATTCCAGTGGTTTCCGGAGGAGAATCGTAGGAGGGGCGACCAGCCTACTAGCTTGTTAGCTAGCTTGATAGCCACGGGCTGTAGGCGGCAGGGAGAGACGATGTCAGCGGGGAAGCCGGCTGATCGCAGCGGGATGGGAAGACCCACACGAACTGCGAAGTTAGGGTGGAGTTGGGGTGGAGTTATGGTGGAGACAGAAATGTTAGCTCAGCAGACTTCAGGGAGCCGAGGAGCATCTCGGTAGCAGCCTGCTACAGATGAAGCACTTAATTTCGGACAGTTTGAAACGCAAGGGCAGTGATTGGTAAGTGGTCTGCCCTCGCTCAAGGGAAAGCCTCCAGCTTGACTTGAGACCGCCCCCGTTATAAATAAATGTAATTATAATGAAGCCAGCTGCAATGGATCATTGAAAACCTGAAATTGAAAATCTGGCAACGCCCTCTTGGAAAATAGTGGGCTTGACCTTCCTCGAAACTGGGCGTAGGCAGGAACAGGTAAGCTGGAGTCCGAAATTGAGTGCTTCATCTGTAGGTCCGATAATGCTAGCTAGCTAGCGGGCTAGGGACCGGTGAGCAGGAAAGAGCCAGCAGGTAGGAGATGACAAAACAAAGATCTGTGTCGGTTCGATATAGAGATGCTGCTAAGTTTTGCTGATGACTGACGTTTCAAAAGTAGAGATCCAGACAGGAGAGGTTCTGATCTGGACTAAAGAACAATATTTGGGGCGAAGGAGCGGCGAACAAACAACGCCAGCATCCTCGGCGACCCGGGAAAAAATAAAGGCCTATTGGCCGATAGGCGATGACTGCAGAAAGGATGAATTTCCATAGACCCCCATGTTAAAATGCCCAACTTTATAGCAGAAATAAACATGTTTCTACCCCTGGATGCAATAGAAATTATTCGGGATATAGTTAGATTCCACCTTAATGATTATTAATTGTTGAGTGAATTGTTTTATAACGCAACCCTTTTATTTATATTAGGTCTTAAAGTTTTTGCATACATTAGGGCGTGCTCACTTTGATGGACAGGTACGTGCCTCACTGTCAGCTAACAGCAACGTGTCCACTCTGCTAGGCTACAACGTTAGCTAGTTGTAGTTACTATACTTGACCCTTTAGCCGTGTTCGTGGTGATTGTACCTTTTAGGGAATGTTGTTACAAATACCAGACAATTAAAATGTCGTGCTGTGCGGTTGAATGTACTAACAGAA
The DNA here is from genome assembly GCA_943591055.1 of Gobionotothen gibberifrons. Taxonomy (NCBI): domain Eukaryota; kingdom Metazoa; phylum Chordata; class Actinopteri; order Perciformes; family Nototheniidae; genus Gobionotothen; species Gobionotothen gibberifrons. Next base: position 358,763 of record CALSBZ010040621.1, read on the forward strand.
CTTCCAAGAAGTCTAAAATGATAATATTATACAGCAGGTGTTTGTGTGCTTGTTAGCTTAGCTTGTTATATAGCTTATTAGCCAGCTAAGGACGTAACCTTTTATACATGTATAGATATATGTATATGTATATATATATATATATATATATATATATATATATACACATATACAGTTTAGTTTATGATTCAGCCTTGGGTAAGACTTTTATAGTCTATGGCTATGACGCCCATAATGCTAAACGGGAGCAAATGTTAAAAGGGGACCCAATTATCCCAGTGGTGGCCACCGGAGCTAACAGAGCTGCAGGGGCTAGCTCTAGCCGGCATCCCGGACGCCGGAGCTAGCCCCCTGCGGCTCCGTTAGCTCGCCTGCAGCCCACTGTAGTATTAGCTAAATAAATTATGTTGAACAAGGCTTATAACATCTGGCTGTAACATCGCCACAATTGTTCTGCTATGTATCGGTACTTATTTTATTAACGTGTGAATGACAAGCATTAAGAATAACAAAAAATAGCGAATTCTCTTGGGCTTCTCTGCAACTCTGCAGAATCCTATGGGTGACGTCACGGACACTGTGTCCATTTCTATATACAGTCTATGGTTACACCCAACACTGGTTATTGCCCTTCAGCAGTGGCTTCCCTTTTTAGACCTTGAAATTGCAGCTTCTTGGAGATATATGGCAGGGGTTCTCAAACTTTTTGTTTATGCGGACCACTATTTATTATCAAGGATTTTCGCGGACCACCTCATATGCAAACCATGCCATAGGGTGGCAGGAGATTTGGTGGCATCCCCTGGCAGAAGTATAAGCTGATTTAATCGCAGTCATATCAATCAATGTTAACTTGGAAAGCCAAAATATTGATATTTTAACTGTATAACATTAGGTGACATTATTGTGGCACATCGGTAAAGCCTTAAATAGAAATATATAAGATGGCAGACATAGGCCTAATTGAATGCATTTTAACTGAACAATAACTGAATTAGTTTGTTTCACTCTTAGACCAGGGGTACCGAAATCTATGCAGACTGCTGCAATAAGTACATTAATTAACTGTCTCATCGATGTTTGTCTGAATTAATATGATAATATTAACAATCATATTATTCCTATCAGCTGTCAATCACTGTTATGATGCGGCGATTACCATTCTGTTCAGCAAAACGCCTCACAAACTGATCAAGATCCAAAGCTTTAGTGCATTTTGATTCAATGCTGAGTACAGCCAAACTTGACAGTCTCTTCTCTGTCATTGTAGACTTCAAATACCTCGTTCCTTCCGTGTACAGTACTTGGGTCCGGATGCTTCTCGTTTTGCGCCGTCCAGTTCAAATGAAATCGCCGCCAATCATATTTCCATGCTCGCGCCAAGGCCGGGGGAGGGGTTACAAGGCTTGTGTCTTGTGGTGCATTCACTTGCACTCGGACATTAGAGATTTTCTCTCATAAATGTCCGATGAGCCCAACGACCACTACCCCACTGCCTGATATCATTAGAAAGCTAGGAATCTCCTCTTTCCAACAGTGTATACAACTCAAAATGTGTCTTCGGGTCAATGCGACTGATTTCGATAGAGCAAGTCACATATGAGGTGATCCCCGAAAATCCTTGATAGTAAAAAGTGGATTTTATTTAGCTTTTTTCCACGGACCACCTGCAGGACCACAGTTTGAGAACCGCTGGTATATGGTATATTTTTGCGCAAATAAATTAAATATGATGGAACATTTCTGAAAATGTAAGCGCTCTTTCACCCATAGTTTTGAATGGAAAGAGCAGAGGAGAGTAAAGTTAAACTATAATAAATAAATACTCACTAGGTCACACGAGCCTTGGCATGCTTTGAGAGGACTGTGACTATTTCTTTTTTTTCTTTACGATGAATCACTTTGAACCTACTTCATCATGTTGATTGAATGGGTTTTATTATATTTCAAAAATATTTAAACTGAAAGATGTCCATTCACAGGATTAAGTACAATCAGGGACATCAATGAAATATGACTTTAGCAGAACATTGTTAAAAAACTATTTGGATTAATTTCACCTTTTAATCACAGTCTGATTGTTAACGTTACATTAAATTGGCTTTCCCTGCGTAACAGTTTGATATCATTTTTTCCTATAGGAAGGCGATGTGTTTTTTAATACCCCAGAATTCAGGGTATAGGCTGATCCATGATTAGCATGATATGCTGCACTCTGCTGGACAACACTGACATCCAATACACCACTGCACTTTGTTTTCTGTGTTGTAATTTGATTTGAATGTATAATAAAAAGGCCATGTTAAAAAAATTATTGATTGATGTATTTTTTAAATGATTTTATTTATTTATTCATCCTTTACGCACCTACTTAATTATATATCTCCTCTTAAAACTGAATCTAATTCCCTCTGAGAGGATCCCAACCGTCGAGCCAATCAATGAAAGGCAGCTTACTCACCATAAAAATCAAGTAATAGTTGCCTGCATATCAGTGGGTCGCAGGATCAAGACAAAGCAGCAGTAATGCTCTTTGTTGTATAATTCAGTGATCCCAGTGTCAGTACCATATGTGTTCTCCCTACCAGTGGTGTACGCGGGGGGTACACCGTACCCCCACTTATTTGAAGCATGATTTTTCTAATAAATACAAAAATCATTGCCAGTGTTATCAGTTGCAAGTGTGTAGTAATCAGCAGCGAACCGCTTCATCACTTGTATTTCGGTGTATTCACGGCATTCAATTTGTTATTCTACAGTTTTGTTCTTTTATAGTTATTTGCTAATGTAACCCAATTTGTGTTCTTTGAAATTGAAAAGGATATCGCATTGTGTTTGTTACTTTCGTTGTAGTTGGCTTGGCTTCCTATTGATGGACATGCTTTTATTTTGAAGGAGAGGTAGCGCTGTTGACAGGAAGTCGTTGTTGCTTTGGAAACAACTTGACGGAGATTAACGGAGAAAAGTAATATCTACATATAAAGATGGAGAAAGTAAACGATAACGTTTATGGTTAAGTGTTAGCACCCCCCGGAAGAGGCACAAGCTCTTAGGTTGATATTGGAGATTTCAATAAATTTAATTTGAAAAAAAAACGAAAAAACGAATATCCGAATAATGAAATTGAAACCTGAATAGTACTCCTACGAACGAATATTCGGGTACAGTAGGGCTGTACCCGAATAATATAATAAAGTTATAGTAAATAATAACAAACTCCAGTGTTATAATTCCATATTCATAAATAAAATGACATGCAAATAACATTTTCTTGGTTGTGGACTTGTACTCTACATAATTATGTTGAGCTCATGGTAATCTAATTCAATAAACAATAACTGCAATGAACAGATAGCATTTTCTGACTCGTAAAATGATTGGATATGGAGTAATTTGGTAAATGATTCTGTGTTGAATTCTGTTGTTGGTGTATTAGGGCGGGCCATACTAATTTTCTTTTGTAAATCGATCGAGAGGGGTGTTCAAATAACGTATTTTGGTGTGTATAACACAAATCTATTTAGCTGCTTTTATTTTGAAGTTGTTGCTATGGAAACAACATGACGGAGAAAAAAGTAATATCTTCTACATATAATAACGGACAAAGTAAAGAATGAAGTGTATGTTTAAATGTTAGCACCCCCCGTAGAGGCTCAAGCTCTTACGTTGAGTCTGGAGTTTCAATACATTCGAAATTTGGCCGTGTAAAATGTCCTCTTGGGTTGCCGTACAGCCAATGCGTGACGTCATTGGTAAGCGTAACGGACCCCGAACACATCTGGTAGGCCAAACACGCATGTCCTTTGGCAACAGGTTGACAAGATGGGCCAGCGACTGGAAATTTGTCCTCATGTTCCGACTTTTCTCAGGTACAAGGCTCTTCTGCTGGGGTACTCTTGAATTTGGCATGAGATGATGTACGCTTTAGATAACCATCAAAAAGTTACTACACTGCAAAAATTAGTAAGAAAGTAGTGTGTAGTTCTATTTATTCCACACACTTTCACTGTGTGAATGCCAATTTCTTATCCGGATTTAATAGTTATCCAAGATACAACTTTCTCATTAGGCGGTATATGTTGTAATTAGGGCTGTCAAGTTAACGCGTTAATGCAATTTTTTTAACGCCACTAATTATTTTAACGTGCGATTAACGCATGTGTATTTGTCCTCGGCCGCCCTGTAGTTTCAGAGTGCAAAGGCTTGACGTTGTTGGTGGTGGTTGGATGGTGGGAGATTCTAGCGAGAGATATATGGATACAAGCAAGATAAACGGCAAGCCAAGTACACAGCTGATGCTGTCAGCTCGCTTGCGGGGGGGGGAGGGTGTTAGTGGAGCCTCGCAGCGGCTTACACCGTAGGTGCGCCGCGTTTGGGGGTGTGGGTGCTAGTGGAGCCTCGCAGATGGGGGGCCTGAGGGGGCCATGACGCGGGGCTGATTTGAACAAACTTCAACAAGAACTCTTGCGGAGCTTCTTCCCCTAATATCAAAGAGCGACTTGATATATGAGAGGTTAAGTTTAGTTCTCCTTTTCAAAATGGTCAAGAGGTGCGTTCACACCAAGTACTTTTCCCACAAAGGTCTTTAGTTCTCATGAACTAAGTACAGATCGCGTTCACACCGGAAGTTAGTTCCTGGGGGTGGATTAGGCAAATTAAGCCGCTGACGTCACTTCTTCTTCTTCTGCTTTGGGTTTACTGGCAGGCCGCAAACCACTTCACGGCGTATACTGCCGCCCAAAATCCCCGGCCGGAAGTCCCCGGAGTTAGGGACTGGCTTCAGTAGAATCTGCTGGGACTCCCAGCAGCTTCTACTGAAGCCTTCCGAGTAAATCGTCAGAACGCCGACACCTCCTCATCTCCACCGCTCCCATGTTTTATTTTGTGTTGTCATAAGTTAGTCTCTCTGCGTTTCTGCGCGGGGCTAATACTAATGCTAATAATGCAATGCGAGGATAATAAAATGGCGCCCACGAAAGTCCCTGCTCTCTAGCAGGGACTGAAAAGGGGGTAAAAAAGGTTCTCTAGAACTCATTTAGTTCCTGGGACTTTTTGGTGTGAACGCAACTAAATCGTAGTTCTCAGGAACCTTTGTGGGAAAAGTACTTGGTGTGAACGCGCCTAAGGAAAGGCAAGCAGGGCAGGGGGACAGTGAGAGGAAAGCTAGATATTGAGACCATAAAGTAGTACTGAGGTAATACATCAAGTACAAATTAGGGTCATTCTTTCTTAGACTTCAATAGAACCGGACTTCTTTTTGAAAGCACTACATTCTGACCCTGGATATTGAAGGGGATGCGGGGGGTGACAGGACATGCTAGCAGGGCAGGGGACAGGATTCAGGCCACAAGACAGCAGGGCTGAAAAACACAGGAGAGAAGGAGAAGGAAGGTAGGGTGAACAGATCAGGAGAGAAGGACCAGACAGAAGGACTGGAGATCAGTTTAGGAAAAAAGGACAGTAGAGCAGGATATGGGAGAATGATAGGAGAAAAGCACTGGAAAGAAGGAAGTTCAGTTGAGAAGAGATTATGAGAGAGGGACAAGAAAGAACAGTAGACAGGAGAGAAAGGAAGGACTGGAGAGCAGTTTAAGAAATAAGGATAGAATAGAAGGTCTGGAGAGAATGATAGGCATGAAGGACATGAGAGAATGACTGGAGAGCAGATTGGGAAAGAAGGACCGGAGAGCACGACATAACAGAATGATAGTACAGGGGAGGAGAGCAGGAGAGAAGGAAAGCATGATACATGAGTTTGAGATCGTTACACAGAGGGCTTGTTGGAAAGTGAGAATCCAAAGAGCACTTTTTCTTTTTTTCTTTTCCGACAAGATAATCTAGTTATAATCAAATCTACTGCTGTGGTGTCTAGTACATAAGGGGTACTATGTCCATCTCCTGATGGGTAACTTGCTGTGTATCAGAAAATAGACTATTAGAGGAATTGTAGGCGGGACCTCGTTCACTACTATGAATGTTGCTCAGTTGCGCATGAAGCCAAAATGGCCTGCCTCGTCTAGAGAACAAAATAACCCGTATCTGGGCCCATAGGGCATGGGCACAGTAATTTCCTTTAAGCCCTACCGCTGATCACCAGCTCTCGACTCAGTCCAATGAATGGCAAGGAAAAATTACTCTGGAGTCAGCTAAAAGCGCATTTTACAACTCTTAGACCCCGATGATTTAAATAAGGTTAGGGTTCGTACTGGGTAGTTCACTTAGTGAAAAAATAAAGAATTATCCAATGATTCACAGACGTTTATTTCTCAATGCAAGTCTGTGCACTTTACTGGGCTAAATTATCCTCGATACAAGCTAGGGCTGTGCAATTAATCATATTTGTATCTCGATTACGATTTTGGCTTGCAACGATTACGAAAACAATGTAATAGAAATAAAACGATTATTTTGTTAGTTGCGCTTTCGCCCCTCCCTAAATGCCCTCTCGGCCAGGTTGTGATTGACAATAGTTGTGTTAATTCAGCACGAGCGAAGATGGCAGAACAAGAGCAACTCGTGAACAAGAAAGGAAAAAACGAATTCCGCTGTTTGGAAATACTTTAGGTTTAAGGAGTCCGACGTGGAACAAAAATAAATTCAGTGCAGCAGGGGCGGACTGGCCCTCTGTGTGTTCTGGAGAATCACAGACGGCCCGTTTTTGTTAAACGTCACCATTTCAGTTGCGCTGACGGGCGTCAAAGGTCCACAGATTCCCCGCCAGCGAGGCTCCAACCGCCCCCCCCCCCCTCCAGCTCACAAGCATGCCCCCTCGACTTCATCCACCACATCAAAGTAATCAATTAAGGACGCGCTTTACAGTGCAATGGCCTACTCAACCAGATCGCAAAGACACACATATTTAACAGATGCCATCACATTCTACATAGCTAGAGCCGCAGAAAAGCTGCAGTCGCTCTCCCCTTCTCCTCTGGCTGCATGTGTGCAGCCTGGTGTCTATGTCGCTGTGTTTCGTTCATCATTAGTAGATGTGCTCCAGGATATATATTTGTATCTCAGTTTTACTTTGCAAGTTGGCTGGTGAGCCCTTTTTCTTTTTTTTGTCCATTAAAAGACCTGCTTGTGGCTTCAGAGATCAGCTTCCTCTCCTTTTTCTCTCGGCCGGTTATTTTGCGTGTTGTTACTTCCCTTTGTACCCCTAGATCTAGAAGGGAACGTAACAGTTAAATTAATAATCTTTTTTCTCAAAGTAATGATAAACCTGTGAGTTGGATGTAGAAAAGTCAGAATCAATATAGATGTTTTTTATTTTAAAGAAAATCCAGATTGAACATGGTAAAAAACTGTAAATGATAGTGTCCGTCCAATAAATATTTTGTACTTATAGTGAAAACTAACCTTGGATGATGGGTTAGTAGACTAAAAGCTTTAGGAATCCAAAGTACAACATATAATAAGTACCCTGTATCAAGATTGATGCAAAACAAGTGATATTTGACCTTTTTAGACAGATTTAGCAAAGAAAACCCTCTTTTGGGGTCATTTGGGTGGATTTTCCATATCTCTGGCCCCCCTTGCTGGATTTTGACATGTGACATCTCTTTTTAACCGTCAGAGCCAATGGAAACGAGGGGAACTCCCACATAGTCCTTATTTGGTCATGTGTGTGTGTGATACCTCATTCACACCAACGGTGTTTCAGGGACGGCCCGGAGCTAGAGCTTGAAAAGCACCGGGTTTTCCTCTTCATACCGCAGCTGAGCAGCCTCTTAGCTCCGGAATCCGGTTCATTTCGAGCACCAAAAAATTGTCCGGCCAGAGCAAAAGCACCACATACGTCACGCTTACGTCGAGGCGGGGGCAGAGACAGGATCAACTCCTGAACAACAACAGAAAGACTGCGTTTGTTCCGGAAGAAGTCTCCGGAATACCAACAGTAAGCTTGACTTCCGGTTTTGTGTTAACAAACGATTGCAGCCGTTAAAATGCATTAAATAAAAAGTAATGAAAGAGAGTATGAGGAGAAAAGGCATGTGGAGTTATACAATGAAGACACTACGTCTAAATCCTCTGTTTTACGCGATATCGGACATTGGAGAAAGAGGGGGGAGAACGACGTCACCAGCCGCCATTGAAGGAGGAGCGCTGGATTGATACAGATGGAGGACAACGCGATCTCAGGCACTTCTTTTTTCACAGGGAAAAGTGTGTTAGGTGATCATAGCGATAGATATTTACCTGTGTTGGCAAGTAATATTTAAAAGGGAGATGAGGAGAATGTGGTGTGTACAAGAGGTGCTGGATTCATATTGTTTTAACATTATATGTATTGCTAGAAATTTAAATCAATGTTGATATGGCGTAATTTGAATTAAATACACTATTTGATTTATATCAGTTTTATTCTGAAAAACCGGAAGTTCACTAACTATTAACTTGACACTTTTATTCTGAAAATGTGTCACTTCCGGTTAGCATTTAGCATCTGGCGGAAATGCTACGATTTCAAACCTTGAACCAAGGTGAAATGACATGTGATGTTCTACACTGAGCACACTGGGATTAGCACTCATGTATTGACGCTGAATAAGGTGTAGCAGGGAATGTTTAAATAACCACAGACACCAGAATGATGTAATTTAGCAACAGAAAATGCCAGGAAATGCCCCCGACGACGCCGGCCAATAGGAGAAGACCTCAGATGACAACAGGAAGGGCAAGCCAAGAATCGACCTCTTTCACCCCCGACCTGGACTGAGTAGACGCATGGGGAGAGCGCCTCCTCGCACATTTCATTTGTACACCACTGCATCTTTTGTTTATTTAAATGCTGTTAACTTTTATAAGCTTCCCTTGACTCTTTTCAGTCTCTCCTGCTCTCAGGGTTCTAGAATACACTTTCAGTATACACAGATTATATCAGCTAACCTTTTTTGTATTACTTTGGTCTTGTGTGTTAGGGAATAATTTGCTTAGGTATTCAACCTTCGACCCAGTTCCTGTTTCCAATTGCTTCAGAAGTTTCCCCCACATTGTGTTATTGTTGTATATATGTTTTTCAGTATTTGATGTCCCCAGGATCAAGTCAAAGTTTATTAATAGACCAATACCACACAAGTACTGTATTTTTTAGGTAGGTTCTAACAGCTGGATTCTATGGACATTTGGACTAAACCATTCTGAATTGTTGTCAGGGATTTAAAAAAACTGCATCTCTGAAGTCCTCTTACCATATTCCTCGGAAGCTCATTGTGTATGTAGGAGGAGGTATGAAAGACAGGGCCGAGAGTGTGAATAAATACATTATTTTCATTTGATGATGCACCAAGTGAAGCTCACAGTTGAAGGTTGCATAAAAAAAAGAGAGCAACGAGCAGAGCGAGCCGTTTACAGTGCTCTTGTGTCATTATAGCTGTCATTCCGTTAACGTATGACTCTTAGTGAGCAGTGTTAAATGGCAAATGGCTTGCATAACATACATTTACTGTAAATGCTTGGAGAACAGCGCATTGTGTGGAACATTAATAGATGACTGAAGCCATTGTGAGTGCTTTCGCCAAACAAACTTGTATTGCAGGCGGCTGTTTATCAAAGTACTCTAATGCAATGTTGCTGCATGGGGCCGCATGCAAATGCAACGCTGGGGAGTGTTACACTTTAGGCTGTGTTCTGAAAAGATACTGTATACAGTTGAAGTTGTTCAATGCACATTGTGGTCAGCGAAAGTTGTTTACTATACAGAACAGGAACAAGGTGAGTCCTTGGCCTGTTCATGTACTAAACCGTCCTCTTTTGTTGCAGATTGTGAACACTGCAGAATGTGAAAATCGATGAGTAAACACCTTTATATATACAGTCTGGTTAACACTAGTGGTGTCAATCGATTAAAAAAATGAACAGCGCTAATCACAATAATTATTAGTAGGTTATCATTAGCCACAAGTTTAATATACTAGTATTTCCTTGTATTTTTGGGAAGATAAAACAAATACATAGATTTTTAACTTTTATTATTCTTTATTACTCTATGATTGTCGGACAATTTCCCAACCCTTATCTAAAGCATCAACAAAGCCTCTGTCACAAAGAGCCTATGTGATTCTACTCTGTACAGTACAACATGTGCTACACAGTAGGGGTGTAACGGTTCACAAACATTTCGGTTCGGTACGTACCTCGGTTTTTAGGTCACGGTTCGGTACAGCAGAAACAATTATCACAAAACATAAAATATTTTTTGTTTTTTTTAAATTATTATTAAACTGAATATTCACTCAAATAAATACAAAATATAATAAAAATAAACATTAAGGTGCAGCATTTCGATGAACTGAAATAATCTGTATTTTAACTGTACTGTACTAGTACCTAAGCAGCCAGCTTGACACTAGGACTTGCTTGCCATTGTATTTTCATGTTTTTTTAAAGAAAAATTAACTTGTCCACATTGCTTGCCGAAAGGGCAGATCTGCTGGCACTAACAATGTCTCCTGCTGTGGAGAACACCCTCTCGCTAGGGACAGAGGTAGCCGATACAGCCGGGTAGCGCTTTGATAACATGGCAACATAAGGATATTTGGCGTTTGTAATAGCTTTGGCTCGGTCTGAACTTTTTGCGAGTGGTGGAGGCTTAACCTCTTAAGCCCTGAGCCTGTTTTTCAGGTTTCAGGCTCGAAAATGCCACTATCACAACAAATGATATATCTTCACTTCTAAAAGGGGTCAATTAATAATTATTTTTCTCAAAGCAAGGTTACATCTGTGAGTTGGATGTAGAAGTGTCAGAATCAATATATATATATTTTATTTTAAAGTAAATTCAGATGGAACATAGTAAAAACATGTAAATTCTAATGAAAAAAAATAACCCTTTACTTATAGTGAAAACTAACCTTGCATGATGGGTTAGTAGACTAAAAGCTTTAGGAATCCAAACTATAACATATAATAAGTACCCTGTGTCAAGATTGATGCAAAACAAGTGAAATTTGACCTTTTTAGAGAGATTTAGAAAAATGAAGTCCAGGCGGACTCACCTCTGGGTAATTTGGGAACCGTCGGTTCCATTTGACCTTTTTCACTGTAAAAATCATTTTATTACTTTGAATTTTCACTATAGGTATTCATTCCATCCAAATACAACTGTTGTAAAAAAAAAAAAAATCAGAATACCTTTATTAGTCCCACAGAGGGGAAATTTGCAGCGTTACAGCAGGAAAGAGCACGCATACAGCTTAGTGTTGCATATCTTAAATGGGTTAAAAAAAAGTACTACGTTATGATATAATAAACAACATGCTAAAAAAGTACTAAGTTATAATATAATAAACAATAAACAATATGCTAAAAAAAAAAAGATAAAAACTAAAAAAGTTACATAATTTTCAAAAATACAGATCAAAAACAAATCAAATCTACAAATCAAGTAGACAAGGGTTTAGCAGCCAGGTATAAATGACACAGTTATTAATGGCATATATATATTGCACATATTGCACAAAGTTGGTTTGTATTTGTATTTAGCAGCAAGGGGTGTTGTAGTCTGTGTTGTGGTGTGTGTAGGGGGGTATACTAGGGCAACACACTCTCACTCCATAATTGTCCAGGAGCGACGCTTGGTCAGGGTCCCGTGGCGTGCAGTTGTGACACTCCTAAATTCCTTCAGCTTCATAAAGGGACGCAAATAGCTTTCAACGGATTGCAATGTATTCCCATCTGCGGCAGGATTTGACGCTCATGGAAGCACGGCATTCATTTGTATCGGCTGCCCTTAAAGGCAATGTGAGCGTCCATATTTTTCCGCGTTCATAGTTTAGGATGGCAGAAGACACTACACTACCCAGAATCCCCAGCTATCGTTTAGGACTACAACATGTTTGTTCTGGTTTGTCAAGCTCTGTGATTGGTTGACCTCCAACTGCATTCCATATGAAAAAAAACGTTTCGTAAAAGATAAAATCATACTTTATTCAGCAGTGCTTGCTTTACTATTTGAAAGTCATCACATGAATGCATTGTAATAAATGGTTCGGCTGCATTAAATATTACACATCTGTCGTAGTTCTTTATTTATCTACAGAAATCGGGCTCAGAATAGACCGGAAGCTATTCTTTTACCGTTCAGTTTTAATTTCACAATAAAGTTAGTAGTAATATTTTGTTTTGATATTATTGTTTTTGTATTAACTACTAGACCGCTGGGTCATGTTAAGACCATCTTTTCTGTGTTGCTGTGGGTTTTTTCCATCGCTTTTGTGTTACAAATATCAAAACAATAACTAAATATATCCGTCGTAAACTAAACCAGAAACAGCAGTATATTTTATTTTGTTAACACTGTAAACTTGACAGGTTTTCAACCCAAACCACCTACTGGTTAAAGCACGTTATTACACGTTTAGAGTAATGCAATGCAGGTAGATTGTGTTGCTTTTTAATTACTGTTTAAAATGCCTTTTTCTTAATGTATTTCATTTCTGAAATACATTAATGTACATAAATGTATTTCTTCAACAAGAAGACCCCTTAGGTCACAGGCTCCTCCAACAGTGCAACACAATAAAACAGATGCACAGAAGAAATAGTGCAAGTAAATTCAAAAAGAAAAATAGTAAAAAGTTAAATAGTGCAATACGAGTCTACAAGTGATTGGAATAAGATATATTAGACTAATCATTTCTAAGTAGCAGTCAGTCCGTCCGTCCGTCCGACCATCCGTCCGTCCGACTGACAGACAACTTCTCACTTCAAAAAAGATCGCAAAATAATTAAACAAGCGAGTGCCTGTTTTTCCTGGCCAAGGACAGGTTCCTTGAACACAACACGAGCGTAACGTGTCTTCACGTGGTTATGTCGTCTGAAAGTAGACTAGACACTAGAGTCGTCTGGAGTGTAGACTAGAGTGCTGACGGAGAGCACCGGAACGCCGCTCCAGCTCTTCAAATATTGCAGTACCCATAAGGAGCCGTACACATGCCGCAGTGTTTGCGTGGCTGTGTCTTTAGTTGTAAGCACAGTGGCGATCTGTTGTTATTAGCATCTGGTTAGCTAGCTATGCTAACGAATTTAACGAATACACCGTAGTTGTGGAAGCCAGGTGGAAGAGAGCTCTCTCCTGAGAGGCTCAAATAACCTCAGCTCAGTGAGGTTAAGACACACCTTGATATGACCATTATAGTTATTAATGAGACATTAGAGACTAAATTAAAATCAGGTATAAAATACTATATGACAGTAACAAAAAAGTTGTTAAAAATAACAAGAAAAGAGCTTAAAAGGGGAGTGATTTGTAAAATATCCAAAAAGAAAAAATCTGCTTACAGTTTTATTTCAAATGGGTGTTGAAATATGTATCCATAAATCTCCTCATGTTGCTCTCAAAGTGCAACAGATTGATGCTTTTAACTTCAATATTTAAAAAAAAATCTTCCCGGGGCGGACCCCCCTAGAGGAGGTTAGGTCCCCCCCACTTAAATCATGTTCACATGGATAGGATACTAAATACATTTGCACACATCTTGTGTCCATATCTTTCTGTTTGGGTGATCATGCCACACCGTGCACATGCATGCATACGCAAGTCATGGTAAGATATCTGGATTAAGAGGTTACTTTTTCTTTGCACAGAATGAAAGAAAGGCCAAATGAATGGAACCTTTGTCTCCTATTGATATGAGTATATTATAAAGAATAGCCGTTAATTGAAGCATTATAGCACAGGCCTTTGTCAGATGGTATATTACGCTGTTTTTTTTCTGCTTCGAATAGTTCTCTCTTTTTTCACCATACCTGTGTTTGCATCACTGTTACTACATTTATTTTAGTTACTTGACAGATTTGGATTAATGATGTGAAATATAAACAACCCTTAAATCAGACTTTAGTTACACCTGAGTAAAATTCAGTGAAGGTGATTGTGAAGTGCCAACGATCAGGCGAGATATTTGGTAGTGGGTGCTTGAGAAGACAAAAAATGTATCTGCAGATCCCTATAAAGCATATTCATTACTCGTTATTCTCTACTAATAGTTAATTAAAGACTGTATATAATGACTATTTTGCACATCCCTTTCAAGATTTCAAGATGTTCTAAGGTTTATTGACATATCATAGTATACACAACTACGGTGTATTTGTATTTATTTATAGAAGGACCATGCATACAAAAACATTAATCTCAGCAAAGAGAAGAGATGCAATATGCCAGATTATAGCTAATAGCTCATTTCCATCTGTGGTCAGGCAGGTTCATAACAATCAATAAACAAATAATGACATTGCATGATCTCTATCAGTCAAACCATTTTAAAACCTGACTTAAGTACAGCTCAATAAATTAATACATAGTACACTTGAAATACACGTACATGATCTGCTTAAACAAGTGCTTAAACATAGCAATGTTAACTATGTTTAAGCACTTATTTTAACTGATATTATACATGTAGTATACTCTTATAAGATGTATGAAGATAGTATAAGAAATGTGCACAATATGACAGTTTAATGGTGGAGGTATACACACATATTGATGTGTATATTGTCAATAAACCTTAGAACATCTTGAAAGGGATGTGCAAAATAGTCATTATATACAGTCTTTAATTAACTATTAGTAGAGAATAACGAGTAATGAATATACTTTATAGGGATTCTATTAATATCTAATGAAAATAATAAAAATGCAATAACGCGCTTTAACCACTAGGTGCCCGTCTATCAGCTGTGCACCGTTATGGTGTAAATACAGTCAATCTATCAATTGGATCAAATATAAAAGTCAGCCGAATTATTGTTGATACTGCAAGGAGGCGTATTGTGTGAAAATAAATGTAAGATGTTGTTTAACTGCTGATATATTTATTCCATGTCACGTTTTCAGTTTGGCGGCATTTCGTCATGTTTGTCTCTGCAAAGCCCTCATGTTTCTCATCAGGGCTCTATAAATATACAACTACGGCAGATATTTCATATTTAATGCAGCCGAACCGTGTATTATAAGGCTGTTATGTGAAGACTTTCCAAGAGAAAAGCAAGCACACTCGGAATAATGTATTATTTTATTTTTAAAATATGTTTTCGGATTTCACATTTTACAAACACCAAATCCCAGCGTGCTTTGCGGCTAAATCGATCTGAGGATCCGTCTGTTTCCGGTTTCGTATTTCGTAAGGATGTATTTTGTACACACATTCCAATTTTAATTTACATTAAAGTATTTCGTGAGGCCTTCTAACATATTTTTAAATATAACTACGGTTGTAGTTGAAGAGTTTGTAAATTAACATGAACCGAAGCTGTTGCCTGGCAACGCAATCACACAACGGCACGTCCGTTAATTCCACATCCACCTGGATTAACATCGATTTAATACATTAATGTAGCCTTTGTTTCGACCAGCTGGGGGCAACAAGAACATGTTCACAAAACCTATCAATGTCGTTTAATCAACAAGGATAATCTGGTGTTTTTGAGTTGATGAGTAGTGGAGATATCACTGTCAAATCAATTGACAGTAAGGAGAATACTTACTTCCTGGTGTGCAATTCTCTGTTATCCAATGGGAACGGGCGCTCACATTGCCTTTAAGGGCAGCCCAGAGTCAGCCGACACAAATGAATGCCGTGATTCCATGAGCGTCAAATCCCGCCGCAGATGTGAATACATTGCAATCAGTTGAAAGCTATTTGCGTCCCTTTATGAAGCTGAAGGAATTTAGGAGCGTCACAACTGCACGCCACGGGACCCTGACCAAGCGTCTCTCCTGGACGATTATGGAGTGAGACTGTGTTGACTAGGGGCAGTGCTGGTTGTAGAGTCTGACCGCTGCAGGAAGGAAGGACCTGCGGTATCTCTCCGTGAGACAGTGGGGGTGCAGCAGCCTGTCGCTGAAGGTGCTGCACAGTGAGGACAGGGTGTCCTGGAGGGGGTGGGACACATTGTCCAGCAGGGAGGACAGCTTGGCTGCCATTCTCCTGTCTCCCACTCAATGTCTGCTCCCTGGATGTTCACTGGTGTAGGGGGGGAGTGTTATATTTCCTTCCTGGGTTTTACAGATGTGTCTGACGCTGCAGAAAGCTGATAGAAAGCAGACGATGGTACCTTTGGAAGTGAGTGCTTTTTGGATGCAGGCTGAGTGGCCAATACTGGTGCAGATCTCTTTCTAGAGAAAGATGAGGCAGAAGTTGAGGAATGTGAGGGTGAGGCAGGTGTGGGTTGGGTGAAAGTAGACAATGGTGGGGGTCCAGAAGCCATTTCATCCTCATCTGCATCACTGTGAAAACAAATGTGGGAAAACAAAGGGATTAGATGAATTCCTGTAATTCCTGTTTCCTTGGCAGTAAACATGGCATTTTGAACGTGTGAATGCAATATAATACATAAAGTGACCCCCCAGTGGACCCCCCCCCCCCCAGTATTTTTTCGAGACTATGTCTCAGGGCTTCTTAACATTTATGAAACTATTAATGTTCCATACGCTTTTAAAATTAAGAAACTCCGCTAACTGAATATATGATTATCAACCATTTTTAGCTAAAAAAAACACAACAGTAATACCAAGCCTTTGAATTAGCATTGAGCTAGCAAAATGCTAACTAATGCTAACGGACTTTTACACAGAACTCACGGTAGAAATGCCCTTATTACTATCTTAACTGCACAAACAAGATATACGATTTAAAGCTGAGACTCCACAGAATCCAGACATGTAATGTCATCACTGTACGAAAAACAGAGAGATTACATACCTTTGCCGTGGTGGAATTTCGTCATCAGAGTCACAACGTTCTGGCTGCAGGAGATCCTCGTCGTCTGACTCAGAATCAACAGCTAACATATCTGCATCGCTGTCAACATTAGTCACCATTTCCATTGCCTGTAAAGTAGTAAGCATCTCTTTCCTGTGAGCCATTATTTGACAAAAGTCAAAGTACAGAAAAAGTCCTCAACGCAAATATTGTAATCTGCTCTGGTATCTGCCGTCCGCTCTGTGCTCCGTGCGCTCTGGGTGCAGCTGGAATTCCTGCTTTCCTCCCAAATCCACGTAAACATTACCATTGCGGACATAATAGAGAAGCAAACGGAGCATATCTGAACGTTTTTATTCCGGTGAACACAACTTTTGATCACAAATCAAAAAAGGTAAGACGTAATAATTGTAATATTTTTGAAACCGGATGTTGTTTACTTTCTCTTTTCTGGCTGATAGCTCCGCAATTTGGGGTCTTACAGTGATGACATTACATGTCTGGATTCTGTGGAGTCTCAGCTTTAAATCGTATATATTGTTTGTGCAGTTAAGATAGTAATAAGGGCATTTCTACCGTGAGTTCTGTGTAAAAGTCTGTTAGCATTAGTTAGCATTTTTTCGCTCAATGCTAATTCAAAGGCTTGGTATTACTGTTTTTAGCAAAAAATTGTTCATATATTCAGTTAGCGGAGTTTCTTAAATTTAAAAGGGTATGGAACATTAATAGTTTCATAAATGTTAAGAAGCCCTGAGACATAGTCTCGAAAAAATACTGTTGGGGGGGTCCACTGGGGGGTACTTCGGGCTTAAGAGGTTAACTGCTAGTGGGAGTTGGGTTTGCACTTCAGTCATTTTTATTTTGGTACCATTGATATTCACGTTCGGGTGATGCCTTTTCAAATGAGTGTGCAAGTTTGATGTATTGCCAGCAGCGTAACCATTTTAGTTGAACAATGCAACAAACAGCTTTGGTTCGGTCCACCTGTCTTTGTCCGTCATCCTTGTACGTGTACCAAAATGTTCCCAAACCGGAGATTTCAATGATGCTGGAGGATTTTCGAGCTCAACTTTATCTGCGTTCGCCATTTAGACAGTTCCTTAAATTACTGACTATATTTGAACGCATCCCTGTGACCAGCTCTCATAGTATGCCTCTCGTCCAATGAAATGAGTTGGTCGCTCTATGACGCGTTGAACCCAATGTGAGCAAATTACACTGAACGCTGCGACGTAGCACCTGAGATTACTTCCAAAAAGTTGTTCACGTTCTACATTTTTTACGTTTAACGTTATATTCGTTCGGTACACTTCGGTACACACGTGTACCGAACCGAAGGGCCCATACCAAATAATTTCGGTAGGAATACGTATACCGTTACCCCTACTATACACTGGGAATATTCTCTCTGCTGCTATTAACTGACGCATAGATTGGTAAAATGCCTTTCCCTCTGTTTTCACTACAAAAGCGAACAAGTGCAGTTTTTATTTTTCATGGATTAGTTGCTCTGTTACACCGAGGTAGTGATGGTTCTTACTGATGGTCTCCAGTCAGTGCAATTCAATTCAAAGGTTTATTGTCATATCATATCCACGGTGTAGTATGTAATAAATGAAACACTTATGTCACAGGTTCCTCAACAATGCAATTTAGAAGACATAAAACTAATTTAAAAACAACAGTAAAAATGGTGTAATCTCAGGCATTACAATACAGGTATCTTGTGGAACTTTCTTTGCCTTGTCGTTGCCATGCGATTTATGGTAAACATCTGGAATTATGGGAAAAAGTTGGTAGCTAATACACTAGCACACAGGGTTTTGAACAGTGAATGGAAGGTAGATGAGGTTTAAATAACTTTAAATATTGAAATGTTCCACTCAAGAATTCTTTATTGGAATCCAACTTTATTGTAAGACAATTTAGACACCCTCAATCTCTTAAATATATGTACATAGAAATGGGAACCAGTACCAACTTCATCACTTTTTATTGTTTTAACAAAAAATCTTTAAAGTCAAAATCAACAAAGTGTCTAAAATCCTCCAGAACAACTTCAGTTCTCACTAGCAGATATTAAACTCGTCTTTCAAACTCTTTTAGATGCACGAAAACCATTAGTCGCAAAGATATTTGTTCTTATGATTTTGATCATGGTCGCAGAGAGCGCTGCCTAATAAAAACCCTTCAACTCTCCAATGGCTGGGTTGTAAGGGTGTAGCGGTATCCGTATTCATCCCGAACTGTCATGGTTCGGATGTCACGGTTCGGCACATGCAGTCACACGACGAATACGCCTTTTTTTACGAGTGGGAAAAAAGTCTGTCATTCAGGGCAGTATCCATTACACTACATATAATCCAGGGGGCGGTATTGCGCCTAAAAGCTGTTTGCCAGCCGCCCCTAAACAATAAATGAAGAACAAGAAGAAAACACAACAAAACAAACAAAATACAAGAAGAAGAAATTTCAGATAACACACAGGAGCTAGAAGACACACCTGCTTCTTTTAAATCAGCTGTGTGGGAACATTTCAGGTCCCCTGTGGACTACAATAACGATGGAGTGCGATTGGTGGATCGGACAAGGACGGTGTGTCGGCGTTGTTCAACAGCGGTGCCGTATGCTAATGGTAGCACACGCCAAACATGCTAAATCATATCAGAAGGCATCACCCAGATTTGCCATTCACCGGAGCCCGGCAAAAGACAACAGCAGTTCAACAGCTTATCCCCGCTGTTTTTAAGAAGCCAATAGACATGAAAGCCGAGAGACCAAAATAAATAACGGAAGCTATTGGCATATATATTTCAACGGTTATGCACCCTTGAAACACTTTCTTATTTTTTATTTTGTAACATTTTCAAGACATTCTTTTTAGTTTTATAGCTTGATGAAACGTTTTTGTTCAGCCATTATAGATAATATGGCGTGTCTGTGTGTGGTACTGTTTTTGTTTTGTTTTTAACTGTGTAATACAGTTAATTATTCAAAATGTTAGAGTTCCTTATTTCTATACTAAAACTTAAAAAATAAATAACAACAAACCTGGAATTATGCATTTGGGACTTTTTTTGCTTTTTGTTGTTGTACCGAACCGTGACCCCCAAACCGAGGTACGTACCGAACTGTGAATTCTCTGAACCGTTACACCCCTACTGGGTTGTAATCTGTTGATTGTAAGACCATGAAAGGTCTCAGAGGAAGTGGACGTTATAAGTCTGTTTTCCTTCAATTTGCTATTTGTCTTTTAATATATGGTATAAGGTCTGCAGGTCTGTGGTGGGGTGTAGTGTACAGATGCTGCCTGAATGCTGAATATGCATGATTCAATGTGTTTAACAATAACCACTATAAAGCTTTTGAATTACTGAAGCAGTGTGGGTCAGGAAACTGAGACTTGACAACTTATTGGCAACCATGGCTGCAGTGTCACGCAGATTCCACATAGTTAGTATGCAGGGAACGTCCAGGCCCGACATGTCCACTCTCAACATTTTACCCAAGGGACGGAGCTGTAACTCTGGGTCGCCCTGACATGGCAGACTCCTTTTGATATGGAGAAGTCGTGAAGATCATACCCCTTGCTGTTAGGATGGAGGAAGATGGGAAGCAGAGACAGGAATGGATAGGAAGGATGCAAGGAAGTAGAAAGACAGACGGATTTACATTCATGGAAAACAGATACAATGTTTCAAGGGGATGGATTTCTGCTGAATCTTGAAGGGATTTTAGATGAAGAGTTAGAGGAGGAGTCGAGTAAATGAAGAGTCGAAAAACAATGAGATGAAATAGAACAAAGAAGAGGAAGTACCCCGCAGCCTCGACTGTAGATGTAGAGGAACTGGAACTCACTGAGGCAAATGAGGAGGAGAACAAGATATACTGTAGAAGCATCGCAGCAACTTCCTTAGTTGGTACTATTCTGAGGAATCAAATCAAATCAAATCAAGTTTTATTTATAGAGCACATTTTAAAACGATTTTTGGTCGAGCCCAAAGTGCTGTACATACAATAAAAATGCTTTACAATAAAAACACTTTACAACAAATACAACAGCACAAATACAAAATAACACACAGCGAAATGTCAGGAAAGTGGCAACCCTTCTTATAGACATCAAAGCTTTTCATTATTCTTCTTCTCTGTTTGGCCATGGTTCAACAGGATGGTACATGGAATAGGGATGCTTCCTCTAATCTCGGAAGATCAGCCGTTACCCATCAGTGCCAGCTACCATTTGATATCACTGAGTGAAGTCTTTTTTTTCTTCCCAATGCTAATAAAGACCCTATGATGAGGTAGATTACACTTCCTGTGTGTGTGTGTGTGTGTGTGTGTGTGTGCGCGCATTATACCCTCTTTAGCATGTTCACGCATGTAGCAAGAGTAACCACGGTGTCCACTATACAACCTAAGAGAGATGGTAATATGCATATTGACCAGGTGAGGACATTATCTATTGACTCAGCTATCACTGTAAGTTATATTCTTGTTTGAATAGACTTCTCTGTTTCATTTTACTATGTATAATTGTTCTGTAGCTATTGTAGCTAAAACTGGGCGTTTGTGAGATTTTAAATCTCAGATCTTCTCAACAGAACCTGTTACTCAGGACTCAGTGGGTCACTTGTCTCAACCCTGCATTACAATAGGCAGGAAGACTCAGCTGTCGCCCATCAGCTGTAGAGAGTTAACTAATTAGAGGGGCGTGGCCCCACAGCTGTGAGAACTCAGCAATCAGGTGTCCATTTTAGGTAGCTCTTCCTGGAGCGTCAGCCAGACGAAGACTGACAAAGACATTGGAGTCCTGCTGGAGTCCCGAGGGAGGCAAAGAGGAGGCAAATCCTACTTTGATTAAGCTAAGTATCACTAGTATTTTTATTTTATTTTGTTTTCTAGCCCCTCATGCTATAATCATGTGCATTTTCTCCATTCCTGTTCATGTGTCTTCTAGCAATTATCACCGGCCCTGTGTATCTCCTAATCGATATAACCGGCCTGCTCTCGTCTATCCAACATGCTCCACTGAGATCCAACAGCTAGTTGCAGGTGGCCTGTGGAACTGCCAGTCAGCTGTTCCTAAGGCTGACTTCATTTCTGGCTACGCTTCCCTGCAGTATCTGGATTTACTTGCTCTCACTGAGACGTGGATTACACCATCCAACACATCCACTCCAGCAGCTCTCTCCACAGCATATTTCTTCACCCATACACCCATATGGCAGAGGAGGTGGCACTGGTCTCCTGCTCTCTCCCAAATGGAGCTTTTCCCTCTTCCAGCTACCTAACTTCACTCCTTCCACCTTTGAATTCCATGCCGTCACAGTAACCCATCCTATACAATTAACCATTGTTGTTCTCTACCGTCCACCAGGCGCCTTGGGAGACTTCTTGGAGGAGTTAGATAATCTTCTCTCACACATCCCTGAAACTGGCCCTCCCGCTGTACTTCTCGGAGACTTCAACCTCCAGACTGAATACATGAACTAACATCTCTTTTAACCACCTTTGCCTTCTCACTGTCTCCATCCCCACCAACTCATAAAGCTGGCAATGTCCTTGATCTCATATTCTCAAGGAACTGCACTACTTCTAACCTCTCCGGTTCACACATCCGATCACTTCTTCATTTCATTCTCTCTACCCCTTTCCAAACATAACAAATTACTCTCTTCTCATTCTGCACCTGTCCGCCGTAACCTCCGTTCCCTCGCCCCCTCTACCTTTGCCTCATCGGTGCTCTCAGCCCTCCCTTCCTCTGACTCGTTCCAACTCCTGCCTCCAAACTCTGCTCCAGAAACTCTCCTCTCTACTCTTTCGTCCTCTCACATCTCGGCAGGCTCGTTAGTCCCCTCCTGCTCCCTGGCTAAATGACGCACTGCGTGCTAATCGAACCATCCTTCGGGCAGCAGAGCGGAAACGGTGGAAATCCAAACACCATGACAACCTCCTAACCTATCAGGCTCTCCTCTCCTCTTTCTCTGCTTCGATCTCTCAGGCAAAAAGCACTTTCTTTCAAGATAAGATCCAATCTTCCTATTCCAATCCCCAAAAACTATTTTCCATCTTTTCCACCCTCTTGGACCCCCCAAAGCCCCTTCGCCCTCCTCCCTTCTGTCAAGCGACTTTGTTAACCACTTTGAAAAAAAGGTTGATGATATTCGCTCTTCTTTTTCTGACTCACCATTACTCACCGCTGGGTCACCAGACCCACCTTTCACCCACACACTAACCTCATTTTCCCCTCTCCCTCCAAGTGAGGTTCTTACCCTCATTACTTCTGCCCGTCCGACCACCTGTCCTCTGGACCCTATCCCCTCAAACCTCCTTCAGACTATCGCTTCTGATATTCTACCGTTTCTCACCCATTTCATCAACACTTCTCTAACTTCTGGTCACTTTCCAAACAGTCTCAAGGAGGCAAGAGTAAACCCTCTCCTTAAGAAACCCACTCTCAACCTGTCCGATGTTATAAACTACAGGCCTGTCTCTCTCCTCCCGTTCCTTTTTAAAACACTTGAACTTGTCTTTAAACAACTCTCCTGCTATCTCCATCAGAACAACCTTCTGGATCCGCACCAGTCTGGTTTCAAGGCAGGTCACTCCACAGAAACTGCTCTCCTTGCTGTCTCTGAGGAACTGCACACTGCCAAAGCAGCATCCCTCTCCTCTGTCATCATCCATCTGGACCTGTCTGCTGCATTTGACACGGTGAACCATCAGATCCTCCTTCGCACTCTCCAAGAACTTGGAGTTTCAGGCTCTGCACTTTCCCTCCTCACCTCATACCTCAAAGACCGTACCTACAGGGTAACTTGGAGAGGGTCAGAGTCCGACCCTTGTCAATTAACTACAGGGGTCCCCCAGGGCTCTGTTCTTGGTCCCCTCCTCTTCTCCTTGTACACAAACTCGCTCTGATCTGGCATTAGCCTGCATGGTTTTTCATACCACTGCTACGCTGACGACACCCAATTAATTCTGTCCTTTCCCTGCTCAGAGACCCAGGTCGTCGCACGCATCTCTGCTTGTCTAGCTGATATCTCTCAGTGGATGTCTGCCCACCACCTCAAGCTCAACCTTGACAAGACTGAACTGCTTTTCCTTCCGGGAAAAGATTGTCCCACTCTTGACCTAACAATCAACATCGGCACCTCTGTTGTTTCCCCGACTCAGACTGCAAGGAATCTGGGCGTGATCCTAGATAACAAACTGTCTTTCACTGCAAACATCGCTGCTACAACCCATGGTTAAACTGTACACCCCAGCGCGTGCACTTCGCTCAGCATCAGCCAAACGGCTCGCTGCACCCTCGCTGCGAGGGGGACCCAAGTTCCCATCAGCAAAAACACGTGGGTTTGCTATCCTGGCTCCAAAATGGTGAAATGAGCTCCCCTTTGTAATCAGGACAGCAGATAGCTTGCACATCTTAATAATAATAATAATAATAATAATGCATTTATTTTATATAGGCGCCTTTCAAGGCTCTCAAGGTCGCCGTACAAACACATAAAAAACAAGATACACAATACATAACACCAGCATAAGAGACATAAACAAGACAAAGCAGTATCTAAATCAATCAAATAACCAAATAAATAAAAACAGAGGATGTGTGATGGATAATGATCAGGGTGGATATGCAAGTGTGAAGAGATGTGTTTTGAGACGTGATTTGAAGATGGGTAGAGAGTCAGTGTTGCGGATGTCAGGTGGGAGGGAGTTCCAGAGGCGGGGTGCAGAGCGGCTGAAGGCTCTAGACCCCATGGTGGGGTCTTCCGGCGCAGACTGAAAAGTCATCTCTTTCGACTCCACTTCGAGCGATAGAATTACTAACAAAGAATTACTAAAAGAGCACTTATATACTAATAAAGGACTGACTTATCTAAAGCCAGTTGAGTAGCACTTGAAATGTTTGGCTCTATGAAACCTGATGTTTCGGCTTGAACAGTCCGCAGACATTACAGGCTCTGCCCTTGCATGGTTCAGGTCTTATTTGACGGACCGTAGCTTCTCAGTGCAGTTAGGTGCCTTCTCCTCTGCCACAGCCCCTCTTACTTGTGGGGTTCCCCAAGGCCCATCCTTTTTCTATTGTACATACTGCCCCTAGGTTCAATTCTCACAAAACACAATATCCCCTTCCATTGTTACGCTGATGATGTACAGATTTATCTGCCTCTCAATCAAAATGCCAACTCACTACAGCAGTTGAAGGACTGCCTAACAGAGATTAAATCCTGGCTGAGCCAAAACTTCCTCACCCTTAATGAGAGCAAGACCGAGGTCATCTTTTTTGGACCCCAACCAACAGTCTCCCCGGTTGATATTCTGGGCTCCCTCAATAAAAATATCCTCCCCTCTGTCATGAACCTTGGAGTGACCTTCAATAGCGCCTTTAAATTTGATAAGCAGGTTAGCACTGTAGTCAAGACCTGCTTTTTCAAAATACGACTATTGGCGTTAGTCGTTTTTATCTATTAAAGACCTAGAAAGGGTTATTAACGTGTTATGACCGGCCCGTTGGCCACAACAGAAAAACCAGGCGAGACGCTCAAAGTTTGCAATAAGTACGGCACTTGATTCTGCAACACCAAAAACAGCAGAGGGTGGACGAGGGAAAAGGATTGCAGCGAGTCCCTCCGCAGCAGGCTTGGAGAGAGTCATGACGGGGATGTGACTCCGGGCAGCTGGGCTTAAGTAGTACCTCCGGCCAGGTGTCCCCGATCTCGCTGATTAGCCTCTTCAGCTCCACCCCATCGCAGGACCTGCAACAAACACACCCTCACAGGCCCCAGGCTCTGGGGCCGTCACAGCCCCCCCCCATAAAGTCAGGGTCCCCATCGGAACCCTGGCACCCCAAATCAAACACTCCCATGTCACCCGCACACACCCCAGAAGAAAGACCCCGAAAACCTTTTATTTTTCCTCCTCTTCGCCATGTCCCGGCACCCGGAATGCACCCCAACATGGTAAAGAGGCCCACCCGCAAAATGCTCCCACTGAGGTACCCAGTATCACATCCGAACATTCCTCCGAAGCGAACACCCGTGAGCACGACCCCTCAGCTCCACCCCAGGAAGAACATCAGGCGTACCACTGCTAACCCGGGACACTGGCGCCACGAAAGCAGGAGGTGCCCCATCAGCCCACACCCGACTACCCGCTATGTCATTACCCATCACCATGGTAACCCCATCCACGGGCAAAGCCGGCCGCACGCCAACCGCCACCTCCCCCTCGAACAGATCCGAGCCCAGCATCATCCTATGGAGAGGCACCCGAAGAACATCCAACCCCATACCAAGCATCGGAATGAACAACCCCGTGTATGATTCCTCTGAAAACGGAAAGGCAGATGCCAAAATGAACGAATCAAACGATCCGGTGTCGCGCAATATCCTCACCGGCACCTTCTCATCGCCCCCCACCAGAGAAACAAAACCCTGAAAGGCAAATAAGCCTGCAGTTCTGGGCTAGACCCCTGTGGTTTCAACTCACCGTCTAAACCCCCATTCACCTGCTCAACGACAGGTGCCACGAACATTGCTGGCCTGGGACTACCACTAGTCCCTTCCTGCTCAGCGACAGGTGCCAC
>CALSBZ010040621.1:385076-395828 GCA_943591055.1 Gobionotothen gibberifrons
GGCCTGGGACTACCACTAGTCCCTTCCTGCTCAGCGACAGGTGCCACACACATTGCTGGCCTGGGACTACTACTAGTCTCTGCCTGCTCAGCATTATCCCTAAATGCATAGCAGTCCTTTCTCCAGTGCCCTTGCTTATGACAGTAATAACACACATTGTCAGGTACACGTGCCCCACGTCCATACCCTCTCTCTTGCCCAGATCTCAATGGACGACCAGACGCTCCCGTACCGGAGGACTTTCCGCTGTGACTGCCCTCCACGGCAGCACCCCCACCAATGTGCGTCAGAACATATTCCTCTGCTAATGCAGCAGCTTCAGCAGCTGTCCTGACTGCGCGTTCACTGACATATACCGCAATGTGCTCCGGTACAGAATTTTTGAACTGCTCCAGAATGACGAGATCCCTCAACGCCCCGTGAGAACCAACGTCAGCTGCCACACACCAGCGATCGAAATGGGTGGAAATATCCCGAGCAAACACGAGGTGAGATTTAACACCTCTCTTCCCATTCCTAAACCGCTGATGATACGCTTCCGGCACCAGCTCGTAAGCCCTGAGAACGGCAGATTTAACTAAGTCATAGTGCAAATAGTCACCGTCACTTAAAGCTGAATAAGCCTCCTGAGCCCTCCCGGTTAACACACACTGTAGCAACAACACGCGAGTGGCCTCAGACCACCCCCTTACACATGCGAGACGCTCAAACATTGAAAAAGAAATGTCCGGGTCCTTTTCATTAAACCTGGGCACCAGCTTCAAATCATTCAATTCATCCCCTGACCTCCCTGGGGTCCCGCTTTGACTAACTGCATTACCCGGAAACAGGACAGCAGCCGCTACCTTGCCCTCTTTAACCAATTCCAGTTTCTCCCTCTGAAATTCTAATTTAGCATGCTCAGTTTCCTGCCTCAATCTCTCCAAGGCCACCGCCCTTTCCGTCTCCAACTCTACGCGTAATCTGAGTAACTCTTTTTGTTGCTCGAAACTCAAAACCGCACTCTGACCCGCCATCACTTCTGTGCGCACGGGGACAGGAGCACCAAGCACCCTACTCTTCAACAAACACGCCCTCAAACTTGCTTTCACCGACTCCTTCAGTCTTTTATCGCCAACCTCAAACCCATAGTATTGAGCTATGTTCACCAATTGATCCTTGGTGCACTGATCCAATAACCCTTCAGAAGGTGCAGCCACAAACGCCTCCACAAAATCCTCCATAATAGTTACTACAGAGTGAATGCAATTTCGTAGCCCACCTGTGCACACCGTAGGAATGAGCAGCCCCGCTAGCTGACTTCCTAACCAGAACTGACTAACTAACTCCCCCCCTAGTCTTCATGAGGCGTAGCGGTGGGTATTTATGCACTGAAACCCAAAAGCCCGGTAAAGCCACCAGCAATTGGCAACTCCACCCGCAGCTTCGGACGTTCTCCCGAGCTAGTTTTAGGGAAAAGGGGAAGTGAAGCTCTACCCGCCGTACCTCAACACTATCAAAGCCCCCCCAGACGAAACCCAAAGGGGAAACGCCTCTTGAACCTACCCGGGGAAACACTCCTACAGGTATTTTATACACAGGCGGGACCACTAACTCCTATTTCTCAGCGAACATTTCAGAGAACAAATCACCGCTATCGGACCAAAATACATATCAAATCCCACAAACCCGGGACCATACGCATTCCAAAATAACGCTTAGGCACCCGTAGAGTGCATCCACAACACCATATAAGGCCACATACGTCACTGTCCTCAGAGGGAATCCCCTCAAAAAACTCAGGCTACCAACTAGCCACGAACACAGGCTAATTTAGGTACAGCTAACCCCTATAACAACCCAACCAACTCCCGGTTCATACTCACGATAGACGAGTCCCCAGTTGTTATGACCGGCCCGTTGGCCACAACAGAAAAACCAGGCGAGACGCTCAAAGTTTGCAATAAGTACGGCACTTTATTCTGCAACACCAAAAACAGCAGAGGGTGGACGAGGGAAAAGGATCGCAGTGAGTCCCTCCGCAGCAGGCTTGGAGAGAGTCATGACGGGGATGTGACTCCGGGCAGCTGGGCTTAAGTAGCACCTCCGGCCAGGTGTCCCCGATCTCGCTGATTAGCCTCTTCAGCTCCACCCCATCGCAGGACCTGCAACAAACACACCCTGTCACAAACGCCTTTGTTACCTCGAGACTGGATTACTGCAATGCTCTGTATGTGGGTATGGACCAGGCCTCAATTAAACGCCTCCAGCTAGTTCAGAATGCAGCTGCACGTCTTCTCACTGGCCATAAAAAGCGTGACCATATCACCCCAATTCTGGCTTCATTGCACTGGCTTCCAGTTCGGTTCAGAATAGATTTTAAACTCCTTTTATTCGTTTTCAAAGCCCTAATCGGGCTGGCTCCTGCCTATATAGCCGAACTTCTCCATCGCTACACCCCAGGCAGAGCCTTAAGGTCGGCTGATCAGCTGTTGTTGATAGTGCCTAAGACTAGGCTTAAAACCCGAGGGCATCGAGCTTTTGCAGCGGCTGGCCCTAGGCTCTGGAATACTTTGCCCCTCCATGTGAGGTCGGCCCAGACCCTGTTTTTTTTTTTTAAATCAACACTTAAAACTCATTTTTTCTCTCTGGTTTTTGTTTAATATTATTCGAATATAGGAATAGTAGATATGATTACTTAAAATATAGTACCTTATATTTCATCTTGTAATTACTTCTTTATCCATTTTTGGATCTCTGCAGGGTTTATTTTAAACCCTAAACCCCCCCTTGGGGCTTGTTCCTCCCCGTCTCCCTCTGCCGATCTAAGGTCTGGTAGAGGGGGATGGGGTACATAGTCGCTTAGACAGGCGGGGGAGTGCATCTGACGAAGAGATAGGTTGTTGTGCTCCCTATCTCTGTTTATATCCTACATTTTCACCCTGGACTAGAGGGAAAGCGTTCTTGGACGCCTTTTCAGCTCTGTTTCCTACTATATTCTTCCTACCCCGTTTACTTTGAACTATTCTAGGAGAGTGTGTTTACGTTGACTCGTTGGGACTTTCCTCCTGTACTTTTTTGTTCCCCAGTTATTTCCTTTAACTTAATCCAGGAGAGTGCATTTAGGCCTCTCCTACTGCCTATTCACCGTTGTCCCTCTTCACTAGTATCCCCTGTCCCCTTTTCATAATTGTTTCCACCCTATTCTAAGGGGAAGCATTGTGGTGCCTTTTTACAGTTTCTGGCTTTGTATTTCTTCACCTCTTACTCGTTTAACATTTAGGAGAGTGCATGTACGTAGCCACGTTGTGCCTCTCTTCCTCTGTTTCTGGCTTTTCTTTTCTTTTCATACCCTTGTTTCTCATATAAGAGAAGAAAAACTATTCTAAATTCACTTGTACACTTGAGGGGTCAGAATTCATATGGTGAGGGATTCCACGAGCAGTATGCGCCGGCCTGTGCCTTCGCCTTGGACTTCTAATAGAACTGCTCGGGTCTTGATAGATTGAGTGGGGAGGTTCAGGAGATCTTTCTTGAGGGTTATCAAGAATAACTTTTATCCAATGACCTTTTCCCTCTCTGTCTGTGTCTGTGTATTCTCTTGTTCCGATTAACCCAGCCAAATATTTTTTTCTTGTTTTTCTTATCTATATCTACGCCGGGTTCCGGAGTCGAGGCTGATCGTCTTGCTGTAGTCCTGTGTCCTTGATCCTCTATCCTGAGCTCTGGATTAAGTCGTGGACTTCGGGTTGTGGCTGAACCTGCCTGGGTCTTGTCATGCTGCTTCCCTGATGGCTTCCACAGGATTGTAGCTGACATCTTCGTGGATTCATCTTCTTATTACAGACACACGCATTTCCTAACATTCGGTCTATAGGCTGTAAAATGTATTATCTCTTCGATTTACACACCGCATTTCTTGCACGTCTGTCCGTCCTGGGAGAGGGATCCCTCTTCTGTTGCTCTCCCTGAGGTTTCTCCCATTTTTTCCCCTTTAAAACTGTGGGTTTTCTCCGGAGGTTTTTCCTTGTAAGATGTGAGGGTCTAAGGATAGAGGGTGTCGTTTTTCTCATATTGATATTCTGAACAATCTGTGCTGTTGTATTTGCTGTAAAGTGTCCCTACTGTAGGCTATTTTTATTATATGTACAGCACTTTGGCTCGATCAAAAATCGTTTATAAATGTGCTATATAAATAAAACTTGATTTGATTGATTTGATGTACTTATATGATTCTGTTTTCAAGGTTGTATCTTCCTGGTCGAATGTACTTATTGTAAGTCGCTTTGGATAAAAGTGT
Source organism: Gobionotothen gibberifrons (assembly GCA_943591055.1). NCBI lineage: Eukaryota > Metazoa > Chordata > Actinopteri > Perciformes > Nototheniidae > Gobionotothen > Gobionotothen gibberifrons. The sequence goes on from CALSBZ010040621.1 coordinate 389,356, forward strand.
CAGCTAAATGCAATGTAATGTAATAGCATAGCATTGCATAGCATATACTTGTTTTTTCCATTTTCTGTAGAACCATTTGTAACTGTGGCCCAGTTATTTGCTAGCTATAAGCTTTTAGGAAATATCTGGCTCTTTAGCTTCCAATTGCTCCACCTTGTTAACAAGGTAGTTTTAACTGTTTAATTCTGGCCGTGTAATTTAAAGTGGGTCTTTCATCTTTTTCAAATAGAAACTGCTCATTTCTGCCTAAAACATTGGATGTACGAAAAACCACAAAGTCTGTGATTAGTGAGCTGAAAATGTGTATGAAGCTGAATAAATCTTCAGATTTGCTTTAACATATCTGTTTAACTATAAGTCGTCCTTGTACATGGTTTCCACATTCAGTAGAACAAATTAATTCCATAGCATTAGTCAAGCTTTCCCTTTCCTTTCCCTATATTTGCCCCCCAATGTTGTGTCCTACCTTGTGTCCTGTTGTTAGTGTGGATCAGATGGGAGTGTGGTTCAAGCCTGTTTACTTTGACTCTCAAGGAAGTTTCAGGGTCATCCATTAATATGCCTAAAAGTGGTTTAGCCCTGGGTGAAAAATATTGAAGTGAGATGCAACAAAAGCGACAGAGATAAGTCAAAGCCAAGGACAAACAGATTGCCGCTCTTTATACCGATGCCAGAGCAGGAGACTATTAGATTATATGTAAACGTGAATTCTCCCTCCGACATTTGACGAGGGCTGAAAACTGTATCCATATTTTGCTGGAGGGACCTACAACGTGCGCACAAAACCTATTAAAAGGTCTTTAAAACGATGGAGACTTCATTACTCTGGTGCCACTGCCGGATCCAATGAGGCACACTTTTACACATGCAGTCTTGGTTGGTCACACACACACACACACACACACACACACACACACAGCTCAGGGACTTGTGAGGGAGTAGGTTGAGTAACATAATGTGCTCCACAAAATGTACTCCAATAGATTAGTTATTTTAGTGTGTGTGTGTGTTTGGGTATTTGTGTCGGCTCTATATTATAACAGAGAATACAAATACGTTGAGATTTGTTTGAGTGCTATGCAGTTGTCTTTGATTTGTCTATTTAAAAGCTATACATCTTTAAATGGTTTGATAAATATGTGTAATTTTTCATAAATTTCTTATAGTCATTTAAAATAATTGGGGATTATTACCAGGATTACAATGTTACTAAAAAAACTATTAAGAGCATATAATGTTTGTTGCAAAAGAAGCAGATCTAATTTCTTCGTAAACTGTACTTTTCTATAGGCTAATATTTTAAGTGTGAATCTGTGTTATTTAGCACAAGCTTTATGGTTTCACTTTCTTTGGTTATTTTGTTCATTGTTTAATTCAGTGAACCTACAGTATATGTTAATAAAATAGTGTGTGTGAGGTTTACTGTGTGTATTAAACTAAAACAGAGCATTTTCTGTCAGTTCAGATTTGTTTCTGTTTTTTAAACTGTGCTCATGTGTTTCAGTGTCGGTGTGCATGCTACTGGCTGAATATGCTTCATGAAAGGGAGGTTTTCTATATAAAATCTCTGATCAGAGCACACATTTTGATACTCAATATATTGTTTTTTTTATTTTCTAAGGTTACATTGTTTTGTTGTTTACCATGATACACTTAAAGGAGCAGTAGGTACGTTTGAGAAACCGGCTCGAGATACACTTGTTGTTATATTCCATGGAATGCTCTTAATATCCTGATAGCAATGAATATTCAAAGTGCTTTAAAAAAAAATCCATAAAAAAATGTCATCTGTGGAAGCCGTAATACTGTAAAAACTACGACCAATTATTTTAGCCGGGCCGGCTAAAATAACTGGTTGGCCGACCTGTCTGTCAGCCTTCAATCTCGTGCACACACACACACACTCGTGCAGTCATTGCGCATGCCGTCATTGGCCGTGTTTCCCGTCTCCGGGCAACTGTCGCTCAATCGGCAGCAGCAGCCGCTGCAGGACACTTTCACCATGGCAGAGTTTGCTTCAACATCGTCTTCCGGTCGCAAAAGAAAAACTGTAATGGAGCAAATTATGAAGAAAGAGAAAGTGGAAACTAGGAGAAGTCAAACCAGAGTCAATATCGGAGTTGCTTTTCAACGATGGCGACTACTTATGGAGCACACCAAGCTGATATGTAACGTTACCGCAGCCTGCTCTCGTCAGCTAGCCAGACGTAACATTTTTAATACATTTTCACAAAACAAACATGCTAGCTTCAAACATATGTGACCCGCTCTATCGAAATCAGTCGGAAGTCGCAACGGCTCATTTCAAAATAAACGTGGATTTGCGTAAAAAACTATTTTTTCGGGGTTCGGGTGTTTTGTTTGATTTTAAATAAACAAAGTCTTGGCTTTCAGAATATGAAACTTTTATTTCCAAAATCACACGATAAATACATTTTTGAAGCTTGTAGAGGGAAGAAGACAGCTCGCCACTCTGCTCTTCCGCAGCGCCGCCCCCCCTCCCTCCGGCTGAAATTATGAATGTAAGGTGTATAGTAATCATAGATAACACGGCAGGGTCCGTTAAAGTTTGTTTTCATCTGATTTCAATTAAACAAAGGCTTGGCTTTCAGAATATTAAACTTGTTTCGACAAATTCAGATGATAAATACAACTTTGAAAGCTTGTAACGGCATAATTACAAGCGGAGAACGGAGTAACTTAACGTCACAGCAGGCAAAACAACAGCCGGTGTTTCTCGTGAGTGTTTCCCCGGGAAACAAACACAATACACACGAATGCAAAATTACACAACCACACACACACTCGCGAGCCTCCCCCAGACCAGTAATCCAAACGAAAATATCTTCCCTCCGTAGTATTTTTATCATTTGCTCCGCTAATAATCAGTCAGATCGATGGATTCCAGAGAAGAGGAAACTTTAAAGGCTTTTTTCTCTAAATGATGACTCTGTGACAGTCATTATATAATGTGACATATTTTGCTTAATATTTGGAGTACAAAAACAATCCTGATATCATTAGAAAGCTAGGAATCTCCTCTTTCCAGCAGTGTATACAACTCAAAATGTGTCTTCGGGTCAATGCGACTGATTTCGATGGAGCAGGTCACATATAAGCACTGACAATAACTTTGTTATACATTTGTTTTACATTCATTATCATGATCTTGGGTGTTGTTTTACATCTGATTGTTGCTCAAGTCTTCACTGAGGTCATGTGCGCGTTCATGTGTGTTGGAGGAGGTGCTCTGTAGGAAGTCTGAAGGAAGGGGCGGATTCTTTTCGATTGTGTACTTTGGAATTGTTGTGCACTCGAGCCGGTTTCTCAAACTCACCTACCCCTCCTTTAAGTAAAACACATCTTATAGTTATTTCTTCTCTCTTGTATTTATTTGCATTTCACTTGATATTTTTATTTACAGGCAACTAGTAATTTTATTTTTAAAGTCACCTCCAAACCCTGCATAAAGTACGCTTTTACGTTTTATCTACCTTAGTCATCTGATGAAGTGTAAAAATGTAATATTTACAAGGATATCCTATTATTCTTAATAAATAACAGATTGGAACTGTTATAGACTGAAACATTTGCTAACAAAATGCATGCAGGTTAATTGTTTTGCATATTCAAGGTTCATGCTGTTTATGATCTGAATTACGGTGGCTGATGGGTGCAAACGTGTTACATTGTCAGTGTAGCTTACAGCAGATCTGCAATAATATTAGCACAAATCCTCCGATCACATTGTTAAATTAAGCCAATAAAACTTACATTTAGGTACGTTTCCAACGACAGATGGCCAACTTTATAATCCCCTACATATATATATCTACAAGCGCATTAGCAGCGTTCCGTTTAGGCAGCGCTTTGAGTAAACGCTGCGCATGTTTCATCAGGTTGGTTAATGTTTTCCAAGTGCTTTGCATGTGTTTTTATATTTGCATCATTTTAAAAGTGCAGCCCGTTCGTCCTAATTTAAATGTTTTGGGGCATTGCAACGCTTTTGCACCAGTCGGCCACTGTACATTGATTTAATGCGAAGTAAAGAACAAAAAAAAGCGCTTCAAAACTATTTAACTGGGTAATATTTGTACAAGCATTTAAAGACAATGACAACCTCTTATTCTTTTTGACAAATAGTTAAATCTGACCCTTATACCTTACAATAGTGCCACATTGCCCAACTTAAATCTCTAATATTATTGTTTACAATCTTGTTTAACCCCTAAGTAGAGGGACATGTGACCAAGGAGGCACAGGATTGGATTCCCTTATTAGCTCTTGAATGATTTTCACCCATTGATTTGCATTTAAATCCACAGGTGGGTGTCATTGTCTCTCATTTGATGCAGGATGCTTGCTTCACCAGCGTTCCGGTGTGTAACTAAAGCATACATCCTGCTGTGTGCAATTATCAGAAGGACGCTTTTCAAACATGCAAGAGTAAAAAGACATTAAGATGATATGCCAAAATGTTAAAACAGAGGGCCGAAAAGTTGGTAATAACAGGGTCAGTATTTTGGGCTGGACTTTTGTCATGGTTGAAATGTGAGTGCCAGGCTTGATGGGGATTAGGATTATGGAGTAGAGTTGAAAAAATGAAACTCTCCCCGAGAGAAACTAATCCAGTCTGACAAGGACTACAGATTGGAAACCAACAAGGTTATTGCCTCGAAGCGGAACAATTCAAGTTTGCTTGCTTGTTTTTTTAGAGAGGGGGGGGTAAAGTTTTATTAGGGAAATCAACATTTGTATCGATGTGATAATATAACCTTGATAAACAGTGAAATCCTTTGAAGACAATGTATTCAGACTCAGTAGATAAAGAGAGTCTAAAATAAGCAGTTAGAATAGCAGACTTTAAGAACAGCAAACAATAACAAATAAAGCTCCCAACAAATACAATTCAGTGTTGCTAGTATATGGCTTCCAGTCTCTTAATGAAGGCAATAATTGTGTAGTTGTTATACATGTATCAATATCAACATCATTACAATGTATTGATACTCAGACACTGTTTTGACATGCACATTTTGACCCAACTTTGTAGCTATTTCAGAACATATACACATACACAAACACATACAATGATGGAGAGGGGTCAGAGCAAAGGGGCTGCTTGAGTTCATCTGCCAGGATAACTTGGGGGTTTGGTGGCTTGCTCAAGGACACCTAGGTAGTTCTCCAGCTACCAGTACACTTGGGATTTGATCCAATGACCATATGGTTCCCAACACAAGCCCCTACAGACTGACTAATGTAAGGCTCCGTTTACATGAAAATGAAAACGGACACAATTCAATATCAAAAAAGTCTTCCGTCCACACGGAATCGGCTCCATAAACGTGTCCGTCTACAAGAGACCGCTCGACCCGCTGTTGTACATATGCCGGGCCTGTAAGTGGCGCTGTACTTCCGCCACAAAATACACCAGCGAAGAAGACCCCCCGAGCATGGTTGCCTGGTTGCCCTTCTGTTTATTCTCCGTCGTGGATTTAGCACCATGTAGTTCATGTAGTTCTCCGTGTCCACTTGTTGCTGATGGTTGTGGAAGAGGAGCTGTAGATGTTGCACTAACATCTGTAGCATGGTCAGTAGCGTCTGGAGCACGAAAGCAACCCTGTGATCCGCCCATTGTTGTTGTTGTTGTTGTTGTTGGCGAAACACATCAGCGGTGACGCGGGGGTGAGCAGCAGAGGTGGGGAGAGGCAGGGCTCTGGCTGTTTCGGCGGCCTCTGTTTCTCTTTTTCTCCCTCCCCGAAGCGAACGTGTGCTCCTGCTGTAAAAGGCAGGTGCACCGCACCCACTGCCACTAACTCTGAGCCTGGCTCCCGAGCAGGACGTTCTCCCCGGTAGTCCACCAGATGAAAAACACCCACCTCTCCGCCAGGGTTTCCGCTAGGATTTTTTCTCGCCGGTCAAATGTCCGGACAGAATTTATTTTACCGGACAAATTTGAAACTTACCGGTCATGTTTCAATAATAATAATAAGAATTGTGTAGCAGAGTTTCTGTTTGCAGGTAATGACCGGATATGCTGATGTTTAAAACTCAGTTCATGGGAGTCATTTTTATATTGCTTCAGTTTATAATCGTAACAGATCGAAAAATTCAGATTCATTTTTCAATAAATGATTCCACATACAACAAACAACATAATTATTACATTCAAACAAACTACTTGTAGTAGATGAAGTACATTATTCAAGAGTTTACCTTTAACTTTGGATAATAACACGGGAGAAACGGAGCCTCTCTTTTCCTCTCTCCCTCCCTCCCTCTCTCCTGACAGCCCGTCAGTTTCTCATGCAGCTCGCCTAAAAAAAAAACATTACTTATAGTGAAAACCACCCTTGAATGATGGGATGGTAGACTAAAAGCTTTAGGAATCCAAAGTATAACATATGATAAGTACCCTTTTTTTGTGTGTGTGTGTGTGTGTGTGTGTGTGTGTGTGTGTGTGTGTGTGT
>CALSBZ010040621.1:395838-405897 GCA_943591055.1 Gobionotothen gibberifrons
GTGTGTGTGTGTGTGTGTGTGTGTGTGTGTGTGTGTGTGTGTGTGTGGACTTTGCCACAGTCCTTACATGTTTATCACCCGACTAACACTAACATTAAAAAGATCAGGCAGTTCAGAGAGAATCAAAGGAAGTCAGGCAGGCAGGTTTGCATGACATTCTTCTGGACGTGTTTCATTGTGTTGATAGCAACCTGATCTCACCAGAATGCGTGACTCCACCACGACTCCCACTCCACGACGCTGTAAAGTGACGTCGATTTTTCTCTCATCTATTATTCAAAACCATTCTATTTATTCTAACATAAATTACATGTGTTAGTAATTTAAATCAATGTTTTATGGCATAATTTAGTTTAGACATGCCATCAGTTTAAATGCTGACTTATACTGAAAAAACTGAAGTTTTCGCGCACAATGTCTGATGTCAAGCTTTTATTTTGAAAAGACTTCCGGTTAGAACCAGATTAAAAGTTTATTTTGAAAAGCTATTCCGGAAGTTATCTCCGAAATACTAACAGTAACTTGACCTCAGAGCCATGAGCAACGTAACGTTTCTAGCCGTTAAGAAGAGGAGAAGAGGCGTGTTTAGTCATGTGTTGAATGTACAATGTCAAAATATGACATGTAATATATGAAGTGTAATATCGGACATTGGTGAAACTACAGCGGAAGTGTACAGCTACAGAGCCAGCTGGCCGCCGAGGAGGAGCTACAACTGCGATATATAAGAGCTGAACGTGTTTTGATCGCTCTATTCTTCACCTGAACCCGGAGGAACAACAGCTGTGTTCCTCCACAGACTGCTTTCTGTCTGATTCACTACCACACCATTTTAATTAAAGTACCACCATTTGAAGCTTTTAGTCGAGACTCATTGATCTCTTTATTTTAAAACTTTCTCTACTGGACGCGAGAAAAACGAACAAGCTAACAGTTGGTTCCCCCGACACGGGATCCCGTAGACCGAGGAGAGAAAACCAGCCGGCTGTTTCCTGGAGACGCTAGCAGCCATTCGACACACAAGAGCTCAAATCAATCGGTAAGGAGATGCCTGTTATGACAAAGATTCTTCACTAGTTAAACTAGGCAATGTTAGATGTGTGTGTTTGACGGCAGCCGGCGGATCCTGAAAATAGCTGTGCATTTTAATGTTAAAACAACCTAAATGTATAAAATAATCACTCTAAAATCACATGCCGTTGTTCTGAGCCAGGCAGGAGGTAAGCATTTTCTTTTGCACTTTTAACCCTGCATGCTATTAATTTGTGTGTGTTGTATTTTAAACATTAATTTGTGTAATCATTACTTCATGGAGGTGCCTTGTTCAGTCTTCGAGTAGGTGTCTCTTGTTACGTTGGTAGTTTTGCCTATAAACGTAAGGGTATTGATGCCCATTTAGCGTTGCTAAGATCTATGAGACACAGCGAGTCAGTTAACGACTGAGTAATCGGAGACAAACAAGGTATAGCAGCCAGCCTAGGGTTGAGTAAATGAAGTAAAAGTCCTTTTAAGAGAAAAAGGCCTGATTAAAGTGTAAGGCTTTGTCAGTGTTTATTCTGTCCTATTTACCACCAGACATTGCGTGTGTATTACGACGGGAAATGCAACATTCGTGCGTTAGGGAGACGATATTCTCCTTATTGTGTTTGATTAGCGTCTTACTTGGTCACATAATAGCGTGTTTTAATAGAAACAGATAAACATAGTGGCTTTTAAAAGTCAAAAATTACGTAGAGAAGTTTATGGCTTAAGCGTAAGGGTTTCTAATTTTAAGAGAGGATATCTTCAGGATAAAGCCCATTTTCAAAGAGGCTTTTAAAGTAAAATATTACGATAAGATACGTTTATGGCTTAATTCGTAAGGGTTCCTAATTTTAAGAGAGGATATCTTCAGGATAAAGCCCATTTTTTAGTTATAAACTATTGTTTTGTCATGTATTTTCTAAAACCAGAGTTTCCCTTTGTTACAGTAAAAATCACCCAGCCATTATTTAAACTCCTAAACCAGAGAGACACGTGGGATATTAACCCATCCCTTTGTTCTTCAGGTTAAAGGTTGGAAAGTCAGCTGACATCTTGTCTTCACCACATGTAGGAGGACAAAGACACGGCAGTCGCCATTTGGGAGAATGCTAATTGGAGTACTCACTTTGTTCAGATCACATGAGGCCAGGAACTTTTCTGGAGGCTAGAAAATATGTAGTTGAAACAGGTTATTAATACCGTTGGAAGTTTGGTATTTGTAGGGGAGGAATATTGTAGATTCCAAGTCCAATCTGATTTTTTAAGTGTTTCTGCTGGCGATTGTGTATTGGCGATCTTTGAAGTGGTCTTGTTTGCAAATGTGTTTTGGCTTGTTTGTGCTGTATGGTTTAACCATATTGAAATTCTCTTCCCATTTCTAAGATATTTTATAAGGAAAATAAGATTCTTGTTAAAAAGAGGTTATTTTACAACAGCTACCCCTAGTGGATTGAGCTGGAAAATACAACAGCGCACTCTGCAGGTAGCACATAATTATTACACAGATAGAGAAGCAAAATTTGATTAAACACATTTTAGGGGAAGATACAATAATATTCTGAAGTTTAATTTTAAGTGTTAAAAAACATGCTTCATCACACACAGTTAGAATTGCAAGTGGTTTCTACTTGTAAGATAAGAAACCTTACATAATAGTCTTTCAAACTAGACTATAGAATATTCAAACACAAATGTATTGAAAATTAAATTTGCATAATTCCATGCACTTCAGGATACACATTAAACACCAGATTTAAATTTGCACCATATTTCTATTTCAAAGTCAAAACCGTACACTGTACACTTTTTATTATTTTTATATTTCTGATTTTAAATTTGTATAATTTAAATTTCTAATTCATTTTATAAAATAAAAAAAATAAAAACGTAAAACATAATTTTAAATTTACTTAATTAATAAAAAAAAATAAAAAAAATCCCAGATTTAAAGTGAAGTTCTGATGACGTAGGATATTTTTATAAAGAAAACAAAGGAACTAGTCAGAGGATTAGTGCTTTATCTTTACAAACTTAATAATTGTATCCTAATATTCAAGAAACATGTCGCCAAATGGCACCAGGTTGAGACCAGATGCAGAGCCAGGCTCAACTGCAGATATCAAGGAAAGGATACAAATAAGATCAGATGCTACAACAAATCTGAATGATAGACAGAATATATGGAAACAACTAGAGGACTTGTTGCAACAGTGGCAAACAAGAGGATTGATTCCAGCAGACGACCAACCTGGACCAACAAAAGCCCATAGGAAAGCTGTAGTTGAATATGAGGATGGAGAATACCTAAAACAGCAAGAAGCATAGGTGAAAGGTGGACAACCCCCTTGGTATGGACCTGCTAAACACACTATTAAAAAAGCTGAAAAAAGGAAAACAACAGTCACAAGTCTGTTACTCCATCTGAAATATGCCAGCCAAGGACTGACGAACAGCATGGATGTGGCTCAAGGAGCAGAGCTCACAGCAAAGGAAGATAAGAAAGAAAAGACAGAAGAAGCTCCAGTAATCCAACCTTCAAAGCTCCATCCAAGCTTGACAGATGCGCCTCCTCCCTATATGACAAAAGAATACCGTTTCTTTCAACCTCCAATACAAGCTCCAACTCTTGGTGTTTTAGGAGGAGTATTGGAGTTGGACGGTCTCCCCACAGCTACACGTGTCAAAGACTTGGAGTCTGAGGTAAGACTCCTATCTGGTGAAATCAACCAACTGAAGGGGGAATTCCACAGTAGAATGGAAGACCTCAGCAAAAGAATGGAAGCACAACTCAAGAGGAGAGAGGGCGAAGGTTCTCCAGACACCACAACCGAAACTGAAGCTGGAAGACTCAAGAACTGCACAAGACTCATGCTGCCGGTGATAGCGGCTGGAGAAGGAGGATTGCAATACCAACCATGGACTCACAGGGACATGGAAGCGTTAGTGGGAAAGCTGCCTCCACTCATGAAAGGAGGTCAGAAGTGGGTGAATGATCTGGAGAGATACACAGCCCAAGACCACCTGTGCTTGGGAGACATGAGGACCCTTCTCGGACGGATTGAAGGACGACTTGGAGCAAAAGATATAGATTTCGAAGCCAATTGCACGCATGACCCAGATGACACTCCATTCAACTTCATCAGGTCGAATTATTGGGCTGCTATTCGTCACATCTACCCGACAACACGCAGTTTACATGCCCTCAACAGCCTGAGAAAAGAACCGGGGGAAGACATGCATGCCTTCCTGAAGAGATGTGAAGGAGTGTGGGAGGACTGCACTGGAGAATGACATGACGTTTCGCAGACTGTCGTAATGTTGTGGCAGAAGGCGGTCATTAAAGCCTTTCCCAAAGCAGTGCAGGCAAGCCTGGAAGAAATGGTGGGATTAGAGACTAGACCCATTGAAGAATGGAGACAATATCTCATTCACCACGATATGAAATGCCAGGCGACAAGAAGGGAAAATGATGAAGATATGGAAGCACTACGACTTAGACTTCTGAGGATACAAATAGCTGAGAAAGATACCGAAGCTAATAAAAACAAGAAAGCGGCAAGGCAAATGGCAGCTACATCAATGATGGCCATAGAACCAGAAAAGGCAGGCCAGACACCTCCAACAGTTCAAACTCAGGAAGAAACAGAGAATCAAATGCAGAACCAACAAAGCGGAGGAGGAAGTGTATGTCCACAAAACCAGGTTCAGCAAACACCTGTGTATCTTCCTAGGCAAGTACAGCCACAAGCACCGCAGTATCTTCCCACACAATTCCAGCAGCAGCAAATACCTGTGTATCTTCCTACCCAAGTACAGTCGCAAGCTCAGGTATACACTCAGATACAGCATCAACAAAAGGGACAAAGGAGAGGAGAGCAACGATCAAGACGAAGAACAGATGAAGGCTGCTATAAATGTGGTCAGCTGACACATTGGTCCAGAGAATGTCCGCAGAACATTGTACAAAGGCCCTTCATGCAGTTACCCCAGGGGAGGTTTCCATGACTATGACAGATGCAGGGGGGTCTCAGGGATGTCAAAGAGGAACAGGATTTCCAAACATGGACCAAATGCCTCTGACAGCCTGGTTTCATTTACAACAATGAGGAAGCTCAGAGGGCCAGACCACCAGGTGATGCATCTTCAGCCCAGAAGGGTATCTTGAAATCCAGCTACATTGAGCCACATCTGACACCACAGGAGGGAGAGGTAGAATGTTATTTAAGAGATAGTGAGTAGCATATTGCATTTAAATATTAAGCATCCACAGATTAGAAGTAGCAAAGTAGAACATTAAGCAAACTATTTTTGTAATTATGAGAAGGATAGAGATTACGAGTGATGTTGTTCCCCCACACAGAAAACTATTGAGTCCACACAGCTAGTGAGGTCAAGACGATGGGTTTCCACCCAAAATATGAAGACGGAGGATCCTTACCAAGTCCTCCTGTTTACACCGACTGCAGTTCAAGGGACGGCGATACACCAGACGAGAAGCTGTTGAGACCTGAAAACAGAAACTCGATTCTGCTGTGGTGAAGTCTGGCTACAAAGGGAGGTGTGCCGATAGGGTCGCTTGTCTCAAACCAGTGAAGAAGTCAACAAGAACCCAGCAGAACTAGAGAGTGACTGATTAGAGGGAGAACAGTGACGGAGCGACAGAGACTGGCACAACCAACCAGCCAGTACATAGATAGACCCCGTCAGAAGTCCGGGGCTGTGTTTAAAGGGGAACTTCATTTATTGTTAGTGGAAGTGTAGTTTTTTAGTCAACAATTATGATTTATGGAGTCAGATTACATTTTTCTCATAGACAGAATTTTATAATAAGTCTGAAGTATCTGTTTTAAGGCATGAGCTGCAAACTAAATAGCATAACACTGATTGAGAGCTTGGATGAAGGAGTTGTAGGGTTTTTACAACAGTTAAAAAATCAGTCTTTATCTATTTATTTTAATGTGACTTTACTGATTCATAATGTAGTGCATAAGGCAATATCTCATTGTGAGTGAGGGGCACCAGCCCTTCATGTTCTCTGCATGTCACCCTTTGTGAAAATAGTTCGGATTTTCCCTCAAGTTTAAAGAAATATTATTTTATCATATGTTGGTTCAGCAGTGTAAGCCAAGCCTCTGATCCTAGAATTATTGAGATGCATTAGCGAAACCAGGGGTATTGTTTTTCGCAGAAACAATGATGCATAACCCCAGACTAAAGCCGTTATTGAAACAAGTAAACTATTTGTTGTACTAATGGCAGGTTTTTAGTGAATATGTTTTTATACCATACATCATATGATATTTTTGTACGCCTTATGGGTACACGGAGAAGTTATATTTATTTAATACAACGTTATGGGTTTTACATGTTCTGTTCATAATAGGGTAATCATTGCAATATTAATTGAGCATGTTATGCTCAAAGGAGGGAGTGTCATGATTATACAGAGATGTTGATTTCAGTGACGTAGTAGTTAATAAATAATAACAAGTAGTTAACAACAAAAGGTATGCCGAAGTTTGGGCCTTCTCCAAGGAGGGAGTGGTCCAGCTTTGGATATCAGACAAATTGAAGTGTATGAATATGTCAAGACTCTGAGTAATATTATCCAAGTCTTGTCTACACAGGTTCAGAGAACTGCAGAGACACCAGACGAGACACCAAAAGAGACTCCTGTTCGGCCAGGTGATTGGGTGAGGGTGAACACATTGTCACCCTTCACTGGCAACTTCCAGAAAGTTATTGGAAGTTAGGACTGATTTGGCAGAGCTGGAACAAAACAATAAATATAATTAAGATAGAAACAGCTCAATAGATGAATTGTCTTTAGATTTTTATAGATAGTACACTAAAGTTGATTTTCTTTTTGTTTTACACCTGAAAAATAGTCCAATTTTAGAATAAGTTATTTTTGTACTCATAATTTAAATTCTGTAACTGACACAACCATGGAGAAAATAGAGATTATGTCGAGAACAAAGCAAAAGCAATTGTGGGGTCCCCTAGGGATAAGAGTCAGAATAGCATTGTTGTTTCTGCTCATTACAGTTGGCACCTTTCTGGTCGGAAGGGGAGTACAATATCATGTAAGACATGGATCCATTCATGGGCGTAGGAAGCATCCTGAATGTGGGGGGGACATTTTTAACGTCCTCCCCCACGAAAAAAAAAAATAGATTTCCGGTATTCTGGATACTAAAGCTTGAGTTTATGTTCTAAAACATAATATTTGCATTGTGTATCATATGTTGACGCCGGGCTGTGTTTCAAAGCACTTGACTACACTCTCTGCCATTGTGTGTAAATAAATTACAATGATTTGAGGGTGCATTGTGGATTTACAGTTTGAAAGTGAGCATAGCCTAGGACGTATGGAGTCAGATCAGTCTCAATATTAATAAATGCACACAAGGATTCACAAATGTATTTCGGGATTTATATATAAATGACTCTCTCCACAAAAATATTTATTGTTGTATATACATTTAAAAAAATGCACAGATAAAAAAAGTTTTACAAATATAGGCATATTTCTGACATATAAATATTTCTTGTTTTAAGTAATGTAAAAGAAAACCACAATTAGTTATAATTTCCATAGTTTCCTGTTAAAGATCTCTCTCTCTCTCTCTCTCTGCCTGTCAGACTACTATGACCCCATCTTCCAAGCAGACAAATGACCTCACCACAGGAGACTCCTCCTCCATCGAACAGACAGAGAACCCGAGCTGAACCAACAATGACCTGAGGCATCCATAATCATCTCCACCTGAGGCATCCCAAACCAGCACGCTGAAAGAGGTATAATCTCATCGGTCCCTCAAGACAGGACATGAAGTTTTAAGCTGAGCCACGAGACTTTGTACAAGACATGAGAGCAGAATACGCCCTCCATGCAACAGTGAAGAGACTGTACAGGAGGAGATGAAATACAAAGCAGTTGGGCCACTGAAGAGAGTTGCAGCGGAAGGATTCAAGAGCGGATGGACTGAGGAGAAGGCAGGACGGAGGAGTTGTCATGGGCCAGCGGAACGTGAGGGGGTCGTGGCTTGACGGCCAGAGGGGGAGAGAAGGAAAACGGGAGAGAGTGAGTTTACACATATACACACTTATTAAAGAGGAAACTATTAAAGTAAAATGAGAAAATAATCCTAAAACACACTGAGGGTAAAACATATTATTCAATTGTTTCATAATATAAACAAATTATTCTTTTAGAGATTCTTATTCATGTGTGAATTTGGGGAAGATTTAATTTCTTACAATATAGATCTACAGTTTAAAGGGATAGTTTTAGTAACCACTCTATAAAAGCAGAAACATCTTTATTTGTATGGAAAATGTTAAAGGTAGAGCTAATACCAAGCCAAAGATAGTATTCCAATCTAGAGTATTGATTTCACCATTGTAGCATAGTTATTACCAGAGGAGAACGTTTAAGGGGGAAGTAATATTTGTTTGTCGTCCAAGAATAGAGTTTTAAAAAGAAACCGGGCAAAGAGAGATTGCACATTTGTTAAGTAATATAATTGGGAGTAATACATGCGGGGCATTGGATCACTCATTGTAATGGTGCATATTTTTGAGAACAAATATCGATCAGGAAGAAGGGGTCGCTCAACCCACCCTGCAGATGTTCTAAATCTTACTTGCAGCTTCACAGGGTGCGCACGGCACCAGAGTATGAGATTTAAAAGACAAGCGCCACCACCTCCTAATGGTTATCCATTTAATCAGTGATGACCTGACATTTAGAGATATTATTTAAAGTAGAAACATATCCGCTATAAGTGAAAATTCCTAAATTGAACTACAAACCATTCATGAAATGACTTCTGTTTTTAAAATCCTTGATAAAGGAGGGAGTAATTATCACATGCTCGGGCACCCAGGGTTCCACACACTGTTAAAGGGATTTAGCATAGTTCTTTAAGTAGATCAGAACTGAAGATAAATTAGTATAATGAGTTAGTGATATTACACTGGTTTTAACACCATTTCAGGGACTTTATCACTGCATTAGCACAGACCACCAAAGGTGCTGAAGTTGGAACTTTCAAATGATGAAATTCTGCAACTGTTGTAACTGAACAAAATCTTCTCCCAGGAATGACTGTCTAGAATGCCGTATCCCAGAGTAGGTGTTTGGTGGTATCGTGGAACTAAAACCTTGTTCCCAGTATTGTCACATGATTGGACTGGGACCTGTGCACTCGCACAGCCAGTGATGTTATTATGCAGTTAATCAACATACACCCCAAAGCCAGAAGGGCTAAGAGACCAGTCCCAGGGATAGTTTACAGTGTACAAGAATAGCATAGGGACACTCAGGGGAGGGCTAGATGTTGCAGTTGCATTCCATGTCCTAACGTACCAATTGATCACGACGGCCTCTTCTGGAGAACATATTATTATCATACCTTAAATGGTATGAAAGGAGAGAGGGTACATTTCTCAAGAGGTAACAGTTACAAATGCTAGCAGAATAAGACAACCTACCCCCAGAAACAGAAATGGATGTAAAAGATGATATGGATGTAGGGATGTCCCGATCACCTTTTTTTGCTCCCGATCCGATTCCGATCATTTGATATTGACAATTTGCCGATACCGATTTTTCCCGATCCGATCTTTATGCAATGCATTAAGAGAAAAAAAAGGAAAAAAGCATTCAAGTTGTCCCTTAAGGTTATTTTTTTATTCAAATGACAGTACCCAACTACCCATTCTATCCAACATGGATATAGCTTCTTTTTTTCACAGCAGCATTGGATCAGTTCAGTTGTGCAGCATTGGATCAAAACAAAATAAAGCTTATCAGTACTCGTTAGCTTACTGCTACAATTAGACACTGCGCCCTGCCCACTCTGTTGCCAGATTTGAGAGAAATAAGAAACCAGGTCTATGAAAACAAGCCCCAAAGAAGCAACACATACATGATGTTGTGTAATTTGAAACCAAAACTAAGGCCTCAGGATGACTTTAAGAAGTGTTGAGATCTTCAGAGTATCAAGTGAATACTTAAAACGAAAGTTA
>CALSBZ010040624.1:23505-34144 GCA_943591055.1 Gobionotothen gibberifrons
TCTATCTATCTATCTATCTATCTATCTATCTATCTATCTATCCATCCATCCATCCATCTATTGTCTACACAGTTTATGAGGCGTTTTCAAACTGATCTATCTATCACGTGAAGTTACCCAGTCACAAACACGTTTATTCCGGTTATTCTGACCCCACATACATTCAATTCAAGACTTTATTGTCATGTGCACATTAGCTCCAGTGTAGATATGACAATGATAAACTTAAGTCACAGGCTCCTCCAACAGTGCAGCATGAATATATGGCAAATTAAACAGATAAAATAGTGCAAGAGAATGTTTTGAGATGTGCAAGTAAATACAAATAAAATAGTGCAAGAAGAGTCTTTCAACACAAGTAAGTGGAATATGATCTATAGATAACTAATTTGCAAGAGGCAAACAGATGAATGTTTATGGATGTCAGGTGTTTAATAGTCTTATGGCCTGTGGAATGAAACATGCAACCGTTTGCCTTATCTGGCAATGTTACCAGATTAACTAAAACACATTTGTTTTTATCCGCCTTGTACTTCCCATTCTGTGCCTGCAAGGACTTTTATTGCACATGTTTACTTCATCTTCAGCAGTGCTTTATGGCTTTAGTCCATACAGTACTTGTAGAAGCCAAGAGTTCACATCATGACGGGAGAAACACCCTCGTATACAGGCAGTGCGTCATCGTTCGTCTTTGGAGAACTTGCTTTCCCCGAACTAAACCTTTCCCGACAAAGAGGATGCTCCATCTTGTTGCAGTGTTTGCAGAAACTGCTATAGACCAGCACAACCTGGACCTTTGTGATAAAAGTAAGCCAGAAACAGAGCCCTATCTGTGTGCTTTTTTCAAAGGCAGCCCTCGAGGCGAGCCTTTCGATAGCTCAGTGAAAAGTGACTACAGAAATCAAGGACTTTTCAAAGAACACTTACAGGAGAGACGCCGCGCCATCTGATAGGCAGTGTGGAAATTCGCAATTGTTCGCTTTTGTGGTGAGTGATGCTCGTCGCATATCCTACCATCTGCACGGCTGATAGTTTAGAAATAATGAGAAGTGCAGAGACAAAGTGTTGAGAGACTTTTCATGGCTGTATCATTGCTCCAACTTTGTAGGGTATTGCTTCGTCTCCTCCCTCCAGCTGGCGTCTCTCTCCCTGGATCTCTGCTGCTCGGGGCCTCGGGGTCGTGACCTCTGTCTCTGGCATCACACAGGCAGAAGATGAGCCAAGTACACAAACACATGTATTCGAACACAAAACCAAACACACTCTCGCCATACTGTACATGACTGTGCACACACATCCACACACAGAGCATATGGCTCCCTATTCATTTCTGAAACAAAGTTTGTATAGATGTACCTGTGGATGTTTGTTTGTCCTTGCTATTTAGCTGTTAGAGGGTAGATATAGAGAGAAAGTTTTAATGTCAATGTTTTCTTGCACTCAAGATTATATTTCGCCTAGTTTTAGCAATACAATTTGTCTTTAGGTATTACATTTGTTTTAACATTATGGGAATTACTTGTATTAACTTTATGTCAGGTAGTTAGAGGATACAACTTCCATGTTTTTGCATGAAGTCTAAATCTGGAGCTAGGAGCACTTAGCATAGCATAGCATAGCATGACATAGCACAAAGACGGAAAGCAGAGGTAAACATCTAGCTTGCTCAAAACAATAGTTTGGAGAGCTATTGCTTTGGGCTTTTATCCCTTCTTCGCTAGATCTTATTGAATGACATGTACACTGCCAAATAGAAGTAAACAGCCTAATGCAGAGACATAGAAATAAAGTTAACACGTTTTAAGAACTGAACTGCCCTAGCGTGTTCAAATGTAGCCCACCAGCTAGTCCACTAATTAGCCCCATTGAGATGAAGCTAGCTTCCTAGTACACAGCTGATTATTTTTGCAGCTTCCTCTCTCTCAGACTTTTTGGGCATAGGTTGACCATTACGTTTTATTTTTAATGGTTTAACTTGGCAATATCAATTTTTATTAATCACTAAATATAAGGAATTTACTATATTCCAGAGTAGGTTTGTCCCAGGATTTAGGTAAATTAAGATGTTTAATGATAAAATGATAGCAGGTTGGAAAATAGCTAATTACACAGCTAGCTAGAGTCAGCTTGACTTATATATATATATATTAGGGCTGTCAAACGATAAGAAAATGTAATCAGATTAATCACAGCTTAAACATTTATTAATCATGATTAATCACCATTCGAACTATGTCCGAAATATGCCATTTCTTTATGTATATTGTTGTGGGAATGGAAAGATAAATGAAAGAAGGCGGGTATATCCATTTAACATATTTAACGTATGTATGTTTATTATAACATTGTTGTGTGTGTCAAAATGAAAGACAGCCCACACATCTATCAATCATCAAACCGTGGGGTCTTATTTCATGATAGATATTTTAACGCAATTAATTAAAAAAAGTAATTACCGCCGTGAACGCGATCATTTTGACAGCATTAATATATGGTTAAATAATAAGTAAATTGCTGAATTTGCATGTGATTTAATCGAGAGAAACATCGCCACTGTTCAAGCAGACGAGCCATCTCTGTTTAATTTGAGAAAGTAATTAATGTAAATTCTTCACAAGTATGGAGAGGCAAGGTGTGTTTGTGCATCTGTTTGATCACGCGGATACAGATGCCAAGTCGTGCTTAGTGATGCGTAGTAGGGGTGTAACGGTATCCGTATTCGTCCCGTACCGTCACGGTTCGGACGTCACGGTTCGGCACATGCAGTCACACGGCGAATACGCCTTTTTTTACGAGTGGGAAAAAAGTCTGTCCTTCAGGGCAGTAATACACTATATATAATCCAGGGGGCGGTATTGCGCCGAAAAGCCAGCCGCCCGTAAATAACAAAGGAAGAACAAGAAGAAAACACAATAAAACGAACAAAATACATGAAGAAGAAAAGTTAGCAGCTACTGTATGGCGAGTTCACAACACACAGGAGCTAGAACACACCTGCTTCTTTTAAATCAGCTGTGTGGGAACATTTCGGGTTCCCTGTGTGGACTACAATAACGATGGGGAGCGAGTTGTGGATCGGACGAGGGCGGTGTGTCGGCGTGGTTACAGCAGTGCGGTATGCTAATGGTAACACGTCAAACATGCTCAATCACATCCGAGTCAGTCTCAGTCCCCAGCGAGAGGGTTTTCTCGACGGCAGGTGACATAGTTACCGCCAACAGATCTGCCCTCACTACTGACAACGTAGACAAACTCATCTTTTTGAAGAAAAACTTGAAAATAGAGTAAAGCTTGAGTACCTTTTAGTTAGGCATAATGGCCTCACACACTCACAAGTTAATTACACATGTTAGACATTGCTCTTAAAGGTACAGATTTTATTTAGTTTTATATTTATCATTGTATTTATTTTATATTTTGACAACAGGAGATGTTATACAGTTCTGTATTGCCTTTTATTGATTGTGATTGAAACACTTAATATTTATTTTGATATTTTCAAGACATTCTTTTTAGTTGTACAGCTTATTGAACCTTTTTGTTTGACATCAGCCATTATAAATAATATGGCCATCTGAGTGTGTGTTACTGTTTGTGGTTTGTTTTTAACTGTGTAGTACAGTTAATGATTCCAAATGTTAGAGTTCCTTATTTTCATACCAAAACTTGCACTACTGTTAAAAATAAATAACAGCAAAAAAAAATTATGCATTTGGGACTTTTTTTTGCTTTTCCTTGTTGTACCGAAACCGTACCGAACCGTGACCCCCAAACCGAGGTATGAACCGAACCGTGACTTCTGTGAACCGTTACACCCCTAATGCGTAGACAGTGAAGCTGAAGGGTTAGAGAGATTGAAGCATTGTGCTGAAGGATCAGTGCGTCAAACCACATCTCCCACTGCGGCAGCTCCTTTTTGCTCTGTACTCACTAAAATAAAGTACCTTACTTACAGAATAAAGCCTGCGTTCTCTTTCTTGCACTCAGTTTCTGAAAGTTATAATCCTCCTTAGACTGGCTGTA
The DNA here is from genome assembly GCA_943591055.1 of Gobionotothen gibberifrons. Classification (NCBI taxonomy): domain Eukaryota; kingdom Metazoa; phylum Chordata; class Actinopteri; order Perciformes; family Nototheniidae; genus Gobionotothen; species Gobionotothen gibberifrons. The sequence goes on from CALSBZ010040624.1 coordinate 27,529, forward strand.
CTTTAAAGGAGCGTGAATGGGGGACGTATAACAAGCTTAGCTTTTTGTTTCCTGTCGTTCTAATGGTTGACGTGTCTCACAGTGGCACCGTTCACAATAACCCAGACTCGGCAAAGTGCACAGCGGACATTTTCTTTTGAAATACCTTGCTGTAATCTACGTCTTCAATCATAGCCAAAGTGGGAAGCTTGAACATTTGCCTGACTATAAGAAGGAGGTTTACGACTTGAAGCACTGCACTTAAAGACTGAATCACATGACAAAAGCATGACTCTTACAGCTGTTTGATAGTTGAGCACCTGAGCCTTGCAAAGGGCTGACTGTTAATCTCTACTATCAGATCTTTGTTGAAAGACGTGAATGACGAATAGATTTTGTGACAAGAAGGACTTGAGAGAATTGATTGCAACAAACACAGAGAAAGAAGGCCATTCGGACCGATTCACCTCGTCTTGTCTTCTCCTCTGAAGCCTGATCTTTTCTCAAAGCTCCTCTGTGGAGCATCTTACAGAGGCTCGGCGCTTTTATCCAGTGACACTAAACTAATGAACCGGTGAAGTAGGTACTTTGTGTAATGCATCAAGGTTCTCGACTGTAACTACCCTTCAGTGGTTTCGTGTAACATTATGCTAAGGATTGTGTCACAGAGGAGTAGAGACATTAATTTACTGTCTTAACTCTTTGCAACACTTCCCCAATCCTTTAACCCTCCTATTGTCTTCGTTCAACCCCCCCTTAATTTGGTGTTCGCGGTCAAATTTGACTGGTCCTGTTTTAACTGCTATTACATTAACACATAAACCATTAATCATCATCAAATTTCATTTATCACCCTTTCAAACTGTAAATATTGTATCAGACTACTGGTATACATGAACAACTGCAGTAAATGTACAAAGAATAGACACTGAACATGTATTGCGTGTGCCAGGTGTGATCCATGTGGGGGGAGGGGCACATAAGAGCGGGAAATGTGTCAAATTGTTATGGGCGGTCATTTTTGACCGGGAACACCATGGGTGTTACAAAGTTAACTAAATCATCCAAAATTCAATGAAAGTGGTGATCAGCAATTTGATATGTTCAAATGTCTACTGTGAAGGATATATAAAGCCTTAATGCAATCGAATGTAAAACAATAAAGTTATGATTGATGAAAGTAGTAAATCGGTCAGATTTGACCCGAAGACAACAGGAGGGTATACTACGAAGCAGGATTTTCGCTTAGCCGGCTAAATTCAGGGAAAACTCCGGCTTTCCGGTCCTACGAAGCTGGTTCTCTTTTTAGCAGGCTAGATCTCCATGGTAACTTATGCTTAGCGGCTAACCTGGTCGGGACCAGGTTAGGTTGCAGGCTAAGAGATCAACTCAGTGAAAGCACCGCCTGCTGACCAATCAGAGCTCCGTGTGCGGAGTTTTAAGTGATCAAGTCACATTACAGGAGAAAGCAAATACAGAAAAACTGCCGTTGCAGGAAAGACGGCCAGCAAAAATCACCGACTGTGTGAACGTGAACATTAATAGAATATCACCTCCCATCTTCAGAGCAATCTGACTATTATAACATTAGCGTTAAGAAAGCTTACTTAAATATCTGCCACAACATAAGTAACCGGATCAAAGTTACGGTCTATATGCTGTAAAATGTATTATCTCTTCGATTTACACACGGCATCTATTGCACGTCTGTCCGTCCTGGGAGAGGGATCCCTCCTCTGTTGCTCTCCCTGAGGTTTCTCCCATTTTTCCCCTTTAAACTGTGGGTTTTCTCCGGGAGTTTTTCCTTGTACGATGTGAGGGTCTAAGTATAGAGGGTGTCGTTTTTCTCATACTGATATTCTGAAAAGTGTCTCTACTGTAGGCTATTTTTATTATATGTACAGCACTTTGGCTCGACCAAAAATCGTTTAGAAATGTGCTATATAAATAAAACTTGATTTGATTTGATTTGAAAGTAACAGTACAGTCCGCGGCATATCACATCATAATGTATCATATATCTCCTTATCTGAGTCAGCTGAGCCGTATCTGGCCGTGCAACACTCACAGTGTCACATACTGTATGCAGAAGTATTGTTTTAAGCAACACATTAAGTTGACGAAACACTCGAGTCAAATGTAATTAAAGTCAGATCGTGTCTTAGACGGGGCAGTGATATCATAAACCTGTTAATGTACGCATTCAAACACTTTTTCTGTTACCAGCTGTATTCACCTTGCAGGTGCAACTATGTGGCTTTTATCCTGGATAAAGTGTTTGAGTCATGGATGTTTAAAGTTTAACGTCTTCATATTTGTCTAATTATATAGTTGACTTTTGATTCAGGAAGTATGACGTGCTGCGCTGTCAGTACGCTTCTCCATGTTTGTGATCGAATGCTCCAGATACCACCCCTTTCATGTGAACGCGCACCTAACTAGATAGGGCACGGCTGGCTTGAGCGATCCACTTGATAACCTGTGTCGTAGTACCGTTTAGCGAGAGCGCGTATGTTTTGGATTAGGCCAACCGGCTAACTCAAACATATCCAGGTTAGGTTGAACCAGCTTCGTAGTACAGGCCCCAGGAGGGTTAAGCATATTCAGGTGATCATATCAGATGATATTCAGTGGAATGAATGATCCATTTGTCTATTTTATGATAGCAATATGATGTACTACAGAGGGCTTTAAAGTTATTCCTCTGGCAGCCATGTTGGAGGTATTTCAGTTCAACATCAGCAGGGGCTTCAAACTGATGGTCACGTTTCTGCAAGTATTGCGTTTGAGTGTTGTCTTCAGAAGGTAATCGATTATTTCACAACCAACTGTTTCATCATGTATGAAATGCTTTGAAGGTAAAAACTATTTGACCTCACTAAGACAGGTTGTTGTTGTTTTCCTATGTCACATCTGTAGCTGAAGTCAACAAGGTTAATACTTGCAGGTTAATATTAAGGCTATAAGGTTTGAACAGCAAAGTCAAATGTCAATGAATAACGTTTACAGAAAGCATTACAGTAGTCACATAAAAAGGTATGATCCTGTATCACGTGGTTTTCTGAAACCTTGTACTCTAGTTTTGTAAGAGATTTGTTGTCTGTGGGTTCTTGGGTTCGTCAATGTTGGAAAAAAGAAATGTTCCACTACCAGGAAACAGTATTTAGATTTATAGCCATGCGACATGTTGTGCAGAAAGATGAACTGATCCTGCATGAAATGTCTCTTCAACTATCGCAAGCGTGAACAGGACATGTAAAATCCCATTTGTTGTTATTTCTTGTAATTGTAAAAGTAATTTCTTTCTGATTGTTTTGTAAAAAAAAAAAAAAAACATACAAATTAACAAGACAAACATGTCGCTGATGACGATGACCTAACATTTTATTTATAAGAAAAATAAATACTAGAGGGGGGAGGACCAGAAATGTTTTTTTAAGCTTCTTCTTGCCCCTGTTGAACATGACAGAGACTATTTGAGAATTATTATTGTTTTATTTTTTTATTTTTGTTGTACTTTGTTATAATTTGAGTGAGAAAAAAAATAAAGGAAAAAAGAGAATATATATATATGTATATTATTGTTGTATGTTTTTGTTTCCGACATAAAAAAAGCGTTGCAATGGTTTGGGACATTTATGCTGATTATTTGTTTATTCATGCCATTATCAGAAAATGGCGCCGATTATTATAATTTTATCGTTGGTCCAGTATATTATCTACTTTTTGAATGCTGTTATACTTTTTGAGATGTTTACATTTTAGAATTGTTCATTTCTACTCTTTTAATGTATCCTATATGCAATGCCTTCTTTTATGCCGCTGCAACGCAAACATTTCCCAAATTGGGATCAATAAAGTACATCTTATGTTATTATACTGGACAAAGATCAGTGTATTAGCATTGTCACTGTAAACCTGTTAGCAATTAGCTTAAAACACTACTGAGTCTGATTGGCTTGGAATAAACTCCCCCAGAAATTAAGAGCCGGTGGGTGTTTCTCAATGTCGAGGAAGGATGCTCCAGAGCCACTATTTCAAGGATACTATGTCATCGAGTGCCGCCGAAGGACTGTTCCAATGTCAAAGGATGCTTGGAATTCTACCGAGCCCGGCGTCCTTCGTTGCGGGAAATTTCGAGGCTGCACATGTGTATCCTCCGCGGTCTTAAAATCCCCACAATGCTTTGCGCACGGACCAATTTCCAAATCTTTGGCAGAAATGTAAGGCTCCATTTAAGGCGGGGCCTCGCATACGACGCACACCTGCACACCTGTTAGCCTGTTACACCATTCTTCATTTTCCGAGGCTAGGAAGGATTCGTGCCTCGCTTCTGAAGGACTTGTTCTACTAAGGAAGAGTCCTCGACATTGAGAAACACCCTCTGTCTCAGTAGAGATTTTGAAGGGGCAGCTAAAGACTCACCTTTTCCGACAGGCTTTTCGGGCGCCGGAGGAGGTGAGTTTGTAGCTGTTTTTCATTGGTGATTTATTCTACATGTTATAGTTGTACTTTGAATTGTGTATTGTGTAGTCGTGTATACTCTAAAGCATTTTGTACATTCGTGTTGTGAAGGGTGCTATATAAATAAAGTTGTACTTACTTACTTACAGCGCGGCTAGCATGGCTGTTCACTCATGATTATGGTAATGTTTGTATTGACATAACATAAAAAATGATGTTTCCTGTCAGCTGAATTTTGAATGTCCATGTTTGTACTAGTTTTCCTTCTTAAAATGTTTTTTAAATATTTTGAGATTTGGTTGAGCAGGGTATAGTCTTGTACTTTTACTAGTCCTTTTATTAGAGATGTGTCAGTTGTTTGTTTTTAGTGTCAGGATGAAACCCTTGTCTTTTTCTCTGCAAACAGAATCTACCTACGGGTACAAATAAATAACCTGAACCTGTATGAGCATCAAGATAAAACAGTCATCTTGATATTTGTCATCGGAAAGGTCACTATTATGGGCCATTTAAGATATCTATAATAACCTGAACCTATGATAGTCAGTAAGATATTACGCTGTATGTTTAATGTTGATGAATTATTCATATTGAATGACACACTGCATGTCAGACACTATGTCAGCGAAGAGCATCACCACTTTGATGCTTTGACCTCTGTCAGGACATTTAAACCATAACAATACGCACTATCTTTGCTTATTATTAATGAACAGTTAGCTCCTTAATTAGGTCTCTTGTTCTTTGATAACTTGTTTCCCTCCTTTGTTCTGGTTTTCTGCTTTCTCTCCGCTCTGCTTCCCTGCCCTGAGGTCATCGCTGTACAGCAGCTTCAACTCTGCGCTCAGTACACATTACGGGTCAGCTGTGGTGATGTAAGGTGTTTTTCTGCTCACAGACCAACAGTTTTTGCTTCAGGTTCAATGATCAGGCCCAACCGGCTGCTGAAACCACACGCCGAGGGTCATCAGGGCTGAAGAAAGTCTTTGTGTTGTCAACAGCACTTCATCAGAGAAAGATACGGCTGACACAGACCTTCAGGCAGAGTTAATATCCTCTAAGTTAGTGATCTCTGCATCAACAAGCATACACTTTACATTAGGATTCATATAGTTAGGATATTGTCTTTCCCTCACATTCATTGTCCTGTGCTTTTAAATAGAAATAGAAGGAAGAAGAAGGAAGAAGGTATACATCATTTATCCCCAAAGGTGAATTCATTTTTATCAACTCTGTTAATATACAGTTACGTTATATTTGATTTGATGTCTATGTGTTGTATGTCTCTTAAAAATGGACCTTGAGTCTGATGATGAGGATGATGAGGATGATGATGATACAGTTACAATTCTAATACACATATTCAGAGTCAGAATCAGAATACCTTTATTCGTCCCGGGACATTTGCATTTGTTATAGCAAGAAAAGAGCCAAAGACAGCTTAATGTAAGCATGCATTAAAACATATTAAAGATACAGAGAGCCAGGTATATATTGCACAGTTATTAACGGCATATATATATATATATAGATTGCACATAATTGGTATTGCATTCACGAACAAATGCGTTGATGGTTTAGGATCCATAGTTTGAGTTTAGCTACAGACTAACATAGACATTACATACATATTAGATCTCACCACAAGAGTAAATCAGTTCATTAGCAGTCATTTAAAACTCTATTAATGTGTTTAAATTCACCCAAAAAATCCCTAATGCTTGGATTGTGAAACTACGCTGTGGTTCCAGTTCTCAATTTCCACCAATTTACTTTTGTAAGTCTTTTTTGTAAGTACCTCAACAGAAAGAAGATTATGGGCCAAGCTGAATCCAATGTGTCAGCAAGGGAGCAGCTTCCCCTCCAGCGCGAAATCAACTCTCTGCTCAGCATATGTAATATGTCCTTGCAGTTAAGTCATATAGAGAGAAGCCTTTATTGTAGCTTTTAAATTAATATTAGATTACATTAGTTCAGTCAGGAGAGACGGTTGTGATGTAAGAATACATATTTATTGCCAGGAATACACAAATGAATGTAATGGTGACTTTGGCGATTAGGCCCCATTGTGCAGGAGTATCATTCGGGAGGGGAGAACCGATCCGATGAAACCCCCCCGGGGTCTAGACCCTGGTGGTGGTGAATGGATAGTTGGGGTCGGTCTGAAGGGGAG
>CALSBZ010040624.1:34154-57712 GCA_943591055.1 Gobionotothen gibberifrons
GGTGAATGGATGGTTGGGGTCGGTCTGAAGGGGAGGGGCTTAGCTTGGCCCTGGTGGTGGTGAATGGATAGTTGGGTTCGGTCTGAAGGGGAGTGTATATTATTATATTATATTCACTTTATAAAACAACATTTTAGAAACAGCTGTGTGTATGGTCTACAGTTTCTTCCAGCGATAAACATTCAATCATTTTACATCCTGTGATGTCAGAGTTATAGTTTTATAACACATTGAAAAAAGTGTAGAAAAGAAAATAATTTCGATGTAAATACTGTTATATTTTACAATATTTTTTATTATTTTTAATATTTATCTAGTTCTCTATCTGTGCTTCGAATCACTGTTTTACTTTTATGTATGCACCCCGACATCAAGTCAAATTCCTTGTACGTCTCAACCTACCTGGAGATTAACCTGTTTCTGATTTCTGAAGTAAACATAAACAAACTAATTGAATTAAGGTGTTATCTGATGCCGCAGCAGGGTGACTGTTAATAGGAGACCTTCCTTCCGGCTCAATTATTCCACACACACTGAGTAAAGTCATTAGCCTAATGTTTACAGTGGAGATGTATGTCATCTGAAGGCTGTATGGATTACTGATGAGCTTTTCACTTACTGCTCTGCGTGACGCTTGTGAATGATTCCACGCTGCCAGGACTCAAACCGAGGACACGAATGATACAAAAGTTGTGTTTCCTATCAGACTTTTTCCAAGTTAAGGTCAAGCAGCACTTAATCAGGAGGTAAATGAGCGCCAGAGTTGGTATCCTGTGGCGTTGGTTCCCATTATGCAGACTGACAGCGGTGGGAAATCTTCTGCAATAACGGCGAGCTGTGCAGATGTACGGTAATTAGCCCATCCGCTTATAATAGCTTAACGATTACTGGCATGTCGCCATTTGTTATGCAGGAGATTTGCTTTGTTGACTCATTTGGGAGGAAACCGATATGAGTTTCTGATGCAATTACTCATCATTAGGATTTGGGTGTACTGTAGTTGAATCTTATGAAGGCTTACCCAGGAGGAAGATTAGGGCGGATATTGTTTTTGTTTTGTTTTTTCCAGACAAAGTAATAAGTGTGAGGGTGAAACAAATGGGAGAGGGATGTTTGATTTGTTGGTTGGTTAGGTTGCAGGTGTTCATAACTCAGTGTTTAAAGCTTAATTAACAGAACTGTTAGAGGAGATGGAAGCTGCAGACTGAGCCGTGATTGGCTGTTACTATTTTCTGTGCATTTTATCAATGAATCATGCTAAACAACTAAAGCTGAATTAAAGTTACTGATCATCTTCTAAAAGTTGTTTATCTTTATCAGACATTTTGGGAGGAGGAGATGTTGCACTTATCACATTTAAAACTAATATAGTTTACAGCAGGGGTTTTCAATTATTACTGCTATTATTATTATTATTGTTGTTGTTGCTATAATGCAGGGGTATTCAATTGCATTTCAAAGATGTCCAATAAGAGAACATTTCATTAAATGCTTTTTTTTCGCTGTCTACCTTTCTCTTTTTTGAGCACGCCATTTGAAATGACTCACCAACCCAGTCTCACAAAAAAACTTGTAATAACTACGTTGGTCCACAACGTAGGACGTAGTATTTCTACAAAAACGCCTCTGAAATTGTAAGCTCCCTACGTTTTTTTTCACCATTCATTCCAATGGCTATGTCACGTGATCTTCACATTTCTCCCTGAAGAAAAAAAAACATGGCCGAACTTCGTTTTATTCTCGGTGTAAAATGCCTATTTTAAAGTTAGTTTGGCCATTAAAATGCGTTTTGATGTCATTTGATGCGAGAAATATGAGTTGTTATTTCAGATTATGTATGCAGTGGATGTACATGATCTTTAGTTTGCTAGTTATTATGAAGATTACTTCAGGAAATTGTGTCTATACAACGTTTTCGTTGTTACCAAGGTGGTTGCTAGGGACGCTGCTATCGATATTATTTCTGTTATGTTGTGTAACTGTTTAATGGTGTTATCTTTATTGCTATCCCCTTCCCCGTCAATGTATAGTGTTGGTCCACAGCGCAAACGTATTAGTTTAACAAAATCTGCATCTAAAATTGTGGCATAGATACGTTATTTCCCCCGTGCAATTCTCCATGTATTCAACAATAACACATAATTATCCTTGTGTTTATTTATTTGTTTGATTAATAAACACAAGTTGGAGTCCGTCAGGACCGAGGGTCTATTACACCCGGAAGTAAGTATTCTCTCCGCTTCGCTTGACAAACCCCGTGATAGTCCTCAAGCTCTGTGATTGGAGAGTGTGCTCCGAGGGTTACGCCGAGCGTCGAACAGCACTCGAAATGGGATGGAACCACGGCAGACTGTTCAAAACTGGATTTGAACGAGTCCAAACATTTGCGTTACATCAGTATGTGTAACAGTTGTAAATATGCAGTGGTGTTTATTTGTAAATCATTTAGTATAATCACACAAATTCTGTGTTTTATATTTAATAATTCTGTGTTGTTTATTTATTGATTGTTCAATACCTGACAAGTCCGGAGATGAAAAACTTGGGTCGCAGGTTCCTCAACAGTGCATTACAAGACATCTATCAATATGTGTGTATACCTCCACCATTAAACTGTCATATTCTGCACATTTCTTATACTATCTACATACATATTATATAAGAGTATAATACATAAGTATAATATCAGTTAAAAGAAGTGCTTCAACATAGTTAACATTGCTGGAGGTATACACAAATGCACTGTTGAGGAACCTGCGACCCAAGTTTTTCATTCATTGCATAACTACACCGTTTGTGTATATGATATGTCAATAAACCTTAGAAAATCTTGAAATCTTGAAAGGGATGTGCAAAATAGTCATTATATACAGTCTTTAATTAACTATTAGTAGAGAATAACCAGTAATGAATATACTTTATAGGGATCCTATTAATATCTAATAATACAAATAATGAAATTCAATAACATGCTTTAACCACTAGGTGTCCCTTTATATCTATTGTGCACGTTTATGGTGTAAATACAGCCTATCTACCAATTGGATCAAATATAAAAGTCAGCCGAATTAGTGTTGATACTGCAAGGAGACGTATTGTGTGAAAAGAAATGTAAGATGTTGTTTAATTGCGGATATATTTATGATCCACGTCACGTTTTCAGTGTTGGCGGCAGTTCCTCATGTTTGTCAAGAAGTCTTCTCATCAGGGCTCTATAAATAGAGAACTACGGAAATAATATCGATAGCAGCGTCCCTAGCAAACACCTTGGTAACAATGAAAACGTTGTATAGACACAATTTCATGAAGTAATCTTCGTAATAACTAGCAAACTAAAGATCATGTACATCCACTGCACACATAATCTGAAATAACAACTCATATTTCTCGCATCAAATGACATCAAAACGCATTTTAATGGCCAAACTAACTTTAAAATAGGCATTTTTTTTTAAAAACCTTTTTATCTTTATGTTTTAAAATGTTTTAATTTTTTTTTTTAACATTTTCAACATGGTGGATAAATCCTTCTATGCTCCCGGAAACACACTGAACGTCAACTTTGCCTTCTTATGACACTCATCCCTACTTTAGTGGGAACAATGAGTCTGCGTCTTTGATGCACAGGTGGATGATGCGGGGATGCAATGTAGACAGGAATAAACGCAGATCTGATAAACCGGTCTGGCTGCAGCCTTGACCGGTTCTTGCTTTTGATCATAGTAAGTATTATTCAAATACAATTAATGTATATCTGAGCTTTGTTAAGTGCCTCCATACACATTCATCTGTTGTCATCTTGCAATGTACTTACTCATCTAAATAGTTATCACTGTAATAAACAGTATTTAGTTTCATCTTACTGTACAATATTTAATTTTAAATTCTGTTCTTGTATATATCATATTCTATTTACGTGTATATAGACTTCTTGCACAATTTTTTCATTTGTATTTTATTATATATGTTGCATCGTTGGAGGAGCTCGGGTCATAAGAATTTGATTGCCATATCTACACTGTAGCTTTGTGCATATGACATTAAAGCCTCGAAGTCTCGTGGGATGATGAATTGTTCTAAACCGTGTGAAATCTAGGTTTTTCAGGTTGTTCAAACGGAATTTAAAGTACTGTATATCCATTGAAATGCCCGAGTCATCACTGTATCATTCACACTGTGGATTCCTATCTGAAAGCTTTCCTCAATGCACATTAGAACTAAATCTTCTGGATATGTGAAGGATATTTTTTTGGCGCTCATTTCTAAATGTGTTCCCCTCAAAGTCTTGTTATTTCCGTCAGTTTAATACGCCAGATGGCTATTAATACTACGATAAGCAGAAGGCTCAGCCACTGTTGCTATGGAGAAGAAGTCCTTCCAAAAGAGGATCAAAGCAAAGCTGTAACGAAAATTGTAATTAGAAACAAAAGACGGCCGTATTCTTCCAAAATAATCTGTAAGTGAACTGAATGCTGCCGAATATGAATCAATTATTAATTCAAACTTAATTGTTTTCCGGTCGCAATAACACACACAACAGAGGGCTTTTTAGCTATTTCTTTAACACACTTTCTCATCTTTTGTACAGATAATTCAACCGAAAGAGTTTCATCTCCATCTGTCAATTTAGAAAAATAATGAGAAGATAATTTGGAAATACCTAAATGAACTGCTTCAAACTCTCAACATGACTGACTTTGAATAACTTTATATGACTGAGACGAAGTGTAATACCTCCAAATCACTCCTTCCGGGGATTTGCTCTTAATATAACGTTGGATTGACAACTGATGATTCTAAATTAAAGTCAATCTACATTAGAAATACGTGTGTGTTGCAAGTGAAGTCCTCGGCATCATTCACACTATATTAATGTATAATTAGTACTTTAGTCACACCATGCATCCATTTAGATTGAATAATTGGAAATGAATCATTCTGAAATGCTGCCAAAGAGCTTTTATGAAGTAATTATTTTCTCTTGTACGCCCATAGAGAAATACACTGGAATGAAATTGTGGCAGTGAACAAACTTAAATGACTTTCCCTCAGGACAGCATTTCAACAATCCTCACTCTCCCCCCCTGTTCATCTGTGTTTTCGACAAATGATTTCTCTGACTTTATTCCCTCCCCAAAACCTCTCTGAGCCGCACACTGTGGCCTCGGCTGTGACGGAGCACGCACACACGCACACACACACACATACACACACACACACACACACACACACACACACACACACACACACACACACACACACACACCACCAGAATGTTAATACCGCTGCACATTACTGTTGAATAATGTCATAAAATCACTGCTCATATTTTTATAACCGCATTTGGCTGTTGCTGCAGATATTAAGCAGTCAGCCTGGAGGCAGACATATTGCCTGAGCTGCAGAGGAAGAGGATGACTCCTAATACAAATGTACCCTCCCAATGTCACCTGCTGTTTAGACAAATAATCCTTTTCCATGGTGTGTCCCCCGGTGCAATCATGTCAGAAAGCTTGAGATGTTGATGCAGGACGGAAAATGCCATGCATAACAAATATTGATCCGGCGGACGTGTTATCAATACGCCGTGATTAGAGGAAGAAAAAGTCAGGTGAAGCACATGAAGGCTTATCCACTCAGTGATGTGACTGCAATCCAAAGCATGTATGGGTCTATGTTTACCTCTCTCTCACACACACACACACACACACACACACACACACACACACACACACACACACACACACACGCGCGCGCACACGCACACACAGATAGCGTCAAACACTGAGACACACACACAGTGGCGGTGACCCTGGAATGAGATCACAGCTACACAAACACTGACACAGCACACGGGTGCAAACAAAGGCAATTTAATGTTGCGCCCTCAATCAGATCCACACACGAGATAAGGATCGGTGTACAAACACAGAGGAGCCGCTCGATCCGTCACAATGGCACCGTGACCTTTCAGAGAAACATTCCTCACACACAGAAACAGCAGAGATGATGTGCGGCTGCTCGGGATGAAGAGGGATTACGCGCTCACTGCTGCTAATCAAATGGAAGAGCAGAAGAATTGTATTAGGTGGGAGAAATAATTGAGTTAGTGGAGCTATTGAAGGACACCGGCGGCTACAGCTGAGGCTCAATGCTGAGTACAGTGAGGCACAAACATGGTGTCCTTTGTTTCAACACACAAACACCGCTCACTTGTGGAAAAACAAACACAAGCAGGCCTGTTTCCAACTCACTCATCAATACAGAATTCAAAGCAAACACATGCAGTCTTTTGAATCAAATTATGCTTTTTCGTCACCATTTAGAGGGGAAAACTCTCATATCTTATCCGTTAACTATGAAACTACCAACACAGTCTCACAGCATTTCGTGTTATAGTCACGAAATTAATCTATTGATTCTTGTTCACCAACACGATTTCGCCATTTTTGTCGTGTCACAGAACGCTTTTAAAAGCAATGTAAATAATAACAAATTAGAAGGAAAAACAGATTTAAAAAAATACAGTTTTCAGTATTCTGAGGCTCTGAGCCATTTCTTTTCCTCGCGGACGGCAAAAAAACTCAGACATTATACCATTTAAAATAAAAGGGTTAGGCTAAGGGTAAGATATTGAGTAAGAAAATGTTTTTATGAACCACACAGCTTCCGGTCTTCCAAGACCCGACCGGACAAAAAGACGTGGTGCAGGCACAAAACATACTACCAATAGATATGCATTGCTTTTAAAATCGTTCTGTGTGACACGAAAAAAAAGTGAAAATCGTGTTGGTGAACACGAATCAATAGATTGAATTAATTTCGTGACTATAACACGAAATCCCGTGAGACTGGGTTGTATCCTCGCATTAGCAATATAAGCATTAGCATTAGCCCAGCGCACAGACGCAGAGAGACTGGGTTGAAACTACAGCCAGTATACTTAGCTTAGCTTAGCTTAGCATAAAGACTGGAAACAGCTATCATGAGGCTGTTGAGAGCTAACAAAAGCCACCTACAAGAACATCTAAAGCTCCCTAGTGTTGTTTGATATGTACAAAAAAGTGGAGGTTTCAACTTTTTTTAATCGGTCCCTTCTGAAGTCTCCACCTTGGATGTAAAAAGAGAACTGGATACAGCGTCGGAGGTGGGCCCCGTTCATTCCTATGAAGGTTAGTCAGTGGCGCATGAAGACACAATGGCATTACACTTGATTATAAAAATACTCGGGTCTGGGCTCATCGAACAACCGCAATGTCATGGCTTGTAGGGCTCAGTCAAATGAATGGAGAAGGAACATAAGCCTTAGATTTGAATGCATAACGCAAAACTTGTAGGGTCTTATAATTTTAAGTGAGGGATATAAAAGTGTTCATACTGGGTGGTACATTTAGCTAAAAAAATAAATATCCGCTATACAACAGACGTCTCTTTCCTTAATGTAAGTCAATGGTAAAAAGTATATTGGGCAAAATGACATCACAGACTGATACAGAAGTTGTAGTACCAGTGGTTGGCCACCAGAATACTTTGCACTTCCTGGGATACTGGATTATCTTCGTCATCTTCTTGTTTTCGTCAAAACAAAGCGAATAAGAATATTTCCTAAAATGTAAAAGTGTGTTGGAGAAATGGAACAGTAGAACAGTATACATGCTTTAACCCCTTAGGACACAAATTGCATTGAATCATATTTGGGAAAAAGTAACCAAAGGCAGTGTAGTATCACGTACGCATATGTTCCTAAGTTATCTATACAGTTTAAAAAACAAGTAATAGATAAATACAAATATTATAACAAATTTAAACTATCTGTGCATTATTCTGTCTTCCGAAGTCATGAGCCCAAACATAAAGAGAGTGACAGACAGCGTCTCCCGGGTCGCACGTCTCTGCACCCGTCACTCAACTGTCTGCCTAGAAACTGCTTTAAAGATTGTTTACCAGCAGTAGATACCTCATTTTATTTTAATATTAATATCTGATACAACTTTTGATTAAGATGCAGTTTTTCTACAAATATTTGTAACATGTCGTGCATTTTTTCTAAGGACCAGAATCAAAGCAACTGAAATCGGATCAAATTCAACAATAGCATTGAAGTCGTACATGATGTTAGACAAATTACGCAAAAAACAAACCTTAAAATGTAATATTTTCTTTGTGCATCATGTCAAATGGTTAGTCAACTTATCACATGTCAACATTTTATCATTCAACTTATCTCTTTGCAACCTCAATTCATGTCTAATGAAAATGACATATGGGACTTATGCTTAAAGTCTTACGGCCCCTACACACGGTGGCGTGCGTTGTCGCTTGCCGGCGGGCATATCTGAAGCTAGACCAACAACCAATCACCTGAATCTCCCGCCCCGGACACACAAGCAGCGGTTTGATTGGCTAGAGCTTGTACTGGCATATGATTCGATTGGCTGACACTTCCGTCTAAGCTTCAAAAGTAGAACATTGCTCTACTTTTGCAGCGAGTACCGCGAGAGAAGCTACGCTTTGCTCCCACAATGCAGTTCGGCGAAGCGTGACGTCACCCCATTCAAAGTGAATGGGCAGAAGCGTTGAAGCGTCAACGCACGCCGCCGTGTGTAGGGGCCGTTAGTGTTATTAGACGTTGTTGAAAGTAACTAAGTACATTTACTCAAACTGTACTTGTGCACACATTTGAGGTACTTTACCCAAGTATTGTCATGTTATACTACTTTATACTTCTACTCTACTACATTTTGTACTTTAACTACATTTATTTTACAGATGTATTTACTAGTTGCTTTATTAATTCATTTTGACATTTTGTTTACAATAAAGCATATCAAATAACTTTAATCGTGAGTTGGTTAACAAATAATTAATATCTGGCAATTTTGCTAAGCTTCTTAAAAGTGAAGATTTGCTGCATTGATTTGATACTCCTAAAAATTTAAATATATTTTCCGGATCGTACATTAACTCTTATTTGATTACCTTCTCGATGCAGTACTTTTACTTGAGATTAAGTATTTCTTCAGTGTGGTATTAGTACTTTTACTCAAGTAAAGAATCTGAATACTTTCCCGTAAACATTCCCTTGAAAGGATCTGTTCTGGATGAGAAACAGTTTGTGCACATTTCCAAACAGACAGATGATGTCCTGACTTGAATAAACAAAGCCTGTCTTTTTCTCTGTCATCAGTTTATCAGTTTATCATGTCACCCTCCTCCTCCTCCTCCTCCTCTCCTCTTCCTCCTGTCAGCTCCTCTTCCTCCCTGTGCTCCTCTCCCTGTCTTCTTCACTTTCCCTTCCCCTTCATCTCTTCCTCACCCTCTCAGCTGCTCCTTCTCCTCCCTCGCCCTCTCTGGGTTTGTAATGGCTGCTGTCATCAGGTTTGAGGAGGGACGAGTCCACCATCATCCTCTTCCTCAGCAGCAGACAGGAAGTGATGTTGTTAAACCAGTGCTATACGTTTTTTCGTACCCAGTAGGGATGGGAATGATTAATAGAATATTCTAAATGATTCAGGTACTTTTTTTTATGGGAGGGGTGCCTAAATTGATCACATATTATCACATAGATTAATTAAAGGTAAGAAAGTGCCATTTCAAATATCTTAAGAAAAATATCAAAGAAAGATTCGTTTGGTTTCTATATTTATTTGAAAATGTATTTATTATTACAACTTTTGTATGTAAATTAGGTTAATCGTTTTTTTTTTAAGTCGAATATTCGAATATAAATTTGCTTTCAAATTCCCATCCCTAGTATCCAGAACTTTAATGACTTGTAAATATCAACAACAGCCCAAAGCTATTACCTTTTTTCCCTTAGCTATGATATAGACTGGAATTAATAAATGAGTTAATACACAGTCTGTTACTCCGTTTTTATATGTAATTCATGCAGTTAACTGCCTCTGTCTGTTGTTTTGGATCGTCTCTATTTCTGAGCTGACTCACTTTTTTGGCCATGAGGCACAGAGGATCGCACTGGAGCTGAAAATACCTTTAGTGCTTTGAAATGTCACTACATTTGGGGAGAAAGCCGTCCTAACCTTCACGGTGTCACTTACGACTTGACAGATTGCTGCATTGCGTGTTAATGTGACCTCTAAAGAGAAGCAGGAGCCTTTACTTCTTTTTCAGATTTTGCTAAATGTTGCAGGACAGAACCAAATCCTCTTATAGAGAACACAGAAACAAACTCACAACCTACTAATGGGGCTCTGTTATATGTGTAAGTTTGCTGTTTTTCTTTTGGTATGCAGGAGAGTAATCGTAGATATAGCATATGCACGGGGCATAACACTCCAGATATGCCCACAAAGCAGTGTTTCTCTCCTGGAGCAAACTACAGTGCATACGTTGCCTCTGCTGATGAAGCAACACGCACAACCAGTAGACCTCTTGTTCTATTGGTTTAATCTGAATGTTGTATTTTGTGTATATGCAGACTTTTCTTATTTTGAAGAAATTGATAAGCTAGGTGCATTCAGTAGGTTACAGGCATTAGGTCCTCCAAATTAAATAACAACATGCATTATTGCAGTGTTTCTCAAACTTTTTCATACCAAGGACCACTTAACCAATACAAAAACACTCGCGGACCACCTAACTCCACAAATATCAAAAAACACATCATTCTAGAACAGATTACAAATCGCCTGAAAATGGTACAAACAAGTGGCAACATGTGTGATGAAGGTGTTGCACTGGGCCATATCATGCAATCGAAAAAAAACTTAAGCTCGCTCCATTGCGGAGATATTCCCGCGAGAGTGCGGAAAACTGAAATGTATTTATTTATTTCAAATGTGAAATGTTACCAATATACTCACGGACCACTAGGGGGCGCTCACGGACCACCAGTGGTCCGCGGACCACACTTTGAGAAGCACTGCATTATTGGATAATGTTGGCTTCAGAATTCTAGAAAAGACAGACAACTTCTAAGTTTAACTATTTATTGTAAAGAGAGCAACAGATATATCACTTGGCCAAGGACTCGTCACGTCTTGGAAATCACAGCTAGCAAAGCTATAATCTGTAACCACCAAATCCGTCAAGAGCCTCGAACCTCGTGCGACAATACATTTTATTACACAGGGCATTGCCCGTACATTCATGATTGGTCAAGACTAGTGTTAGAAATTAAAATCAATATTTAATGATAAAACATGATTAAACATACAGTAATTGTATAACTGTTTTATTGTGAAAATACTTCCGGTTAGCTTCCACCTGTGGTTACAGTTTATTTTGAAAAGCTATTCCGGAAGGGATCTCCGAAATACCAACAGTAGCTTGACTTCAGACTTTACGGAAAGCACGATTTACAGCCGTTTAAATGTATTAAATGAAAAGTCATGAAAGAGATAAGGAGGAGAAACGGCGTGTGGAAGTAAGCAATGAATGTAAAATGTCGAAATCCTCTGTTTAACGCGATATTGGACACAGAAGACCGAGGGGGGAGGTCCCCTACGTCACTACAGCCCCCAGAGAGGAGGAGCAAGCGGGAAAGACGAATGTGTGTGGAGTCTCTTCTGCTGTGCCGCGACTGCGAGAGGGAGCTGCAGCTTCTCTCTCTCTCTGAACCATATCTCTGCTTGTAACATTGCCACGCCATTTAATTAAAGTACCCATCTGAACCTTATGCCAGAGACTCCATTGTCTCTCATTTATCCTAAGCTTCTCTCCTGGACGCGAGAATAACGAATAACCTAATACTAGATGCAGAGATACCGCGGTTTAGACTTGGTTCTCTTTTGGTTGGTGCACAGACTCAGATAGAGTCTCTTGGCAACACGATCCTCCAATCAGCATTCGGCCGGCTGGCAAGGTCCCTCCCTACTCTGTCTCTAACATACATCATTTGTTTTCTCTAACGTTTATTCAGATATAGCGGAAAACCGTAATGTTGCTTCCTAGCGCGGCTCCCATACAGAGTCAAGGCCGGTGCGATGTGCTGTTCTGACTACCTCTTTGTGTTCTCTCAGTCTCTGCACTCGACCTTGCTACTTTCAATATTGCAAGCTAAACACTTTCTCATGTAACTTTTCCCTTCGTTCCTGTCCTCCCCATCAACACTTGGGGGAGTCCATTTATTCCTAAGTCACAGCACATACAATGAGCACAATAAGCAAATAATGTAATAATAAGAATCTTGTAATGTTGTATAAAAATAGACTCCACAATAAGTTAAAGCTATCAGACAATGTTGACTCTCACTAATACTGATCATGATCACATTAGTAATGAATGAAGGTGTTTCTATGAACTGTATGTAGCGTGTTCTGCTTTGTGATGGTGAGTTGACCTGAAAACAATCCTTTTAGACCAAAACATTACACAAATAAAATTGCTCGCAGCTTTTAATACAGTGCACATTTTTTTTGTCTTTCGCCTTTGATTTTTAATATGGCAGTTTAAAGATTGTGGGATCTTACAATTTCAGAGGCGTTTTTGTAGAAATACTACGTCCTACGTTGTGGACCAACGTAGTTATTACACGTTTTTTTGTGAGACTGGGTTGGTATATTATAATGTTCTTTTCTTTGGTTGGATACAAAAATGACCTGGGTACAGTTGGACAAAGACCATGGTTATGGATTAAAATGACTAGCTTGTTAAAGTCAACCTGACTTACTCCCTCTGGGTTCATTTGATCCATAATGATGTCAGACTGTTGCTTCTAGCGTACAATAGCTGGTCGGCTCTGTTGTGATTGATCAACCTCATAAATCATATCAAATCAAAATGTATTATAGCCCCAAATCACAAGAAATGCCTCAAAGGGCTGTACAAAGCAAACAAAAAGACAAAAACTAAATACAAAGGTCACAGCATAACATTTAAAAAACATTATACATCAACATAAGTATTGCCATGTGATAAAAGCATGTGACTGAAGTGATGCTAATGTAGATGGAAACTATAGGTGATGGAATTAGTTAGTTTACAAGGAAGACATAGAGAAGTCCCGCCCCTTAGCCTATCAAGTACAATGTGTTGGAGCACAAGCAAATAATGACGCATAGTGATGTCATTATGTTGCTGAAACGAACAATGGAGGCGTTTCAGGTATGGAAGGGAAAATCTCTCTGGAGGGAACTTTGGTATTTGAGCCTTTGCAGACCATGTACATGCACAAAAACCTAAATAACACACTACAGAGGGCCTCTTTAAGTATCTTGCCCGAGGATTCTTCGACTGCAAGGGCTAGAGACGAAACGGAGACCCTCTGATTGGTAGATGCTAATTTACCCTTAAGACACAGTCGAAAATATATGCTATACCTAGAACCTGCTGTAGAATAATAATAAGAGAAATGGAGGCATGCATGCAGGTTCCACACAAAGACACAAACACACGTTTTTCTGATTGAAGTTTTTCACAGTATATTGGCTGCGAGTTTGGTTCACTCTGCCTTTGTTTGCCCTCAGGAAGCAGACAGAGAACACATCGGCACAATAACTTTTATTGGGGAGATCAAGTTGCCGTCCTTCCATGACACCATAAATATTGTAACTTTTGTTTTTTGTCTGGGAGGATAAATCAGCGATGGTGGTGAAAAACATGGCAAACGGCTCCAATGCCCTGTTCCCATTGTGTTGGAAGATGTGGTTTTCTGTGTATGTTGCAACATTCATGACACAAGAGCATACAAAGAACCTCCAACAGACTCTTTGTTGTTGCCAATTCAAAGAGTTGACATCAAGATTTGTTTTCCATTTTGCAGCCAGTGTTCTGAAAAATCTGAAATGTCAAAATGTACGAGAAAAGTCGTCAAGAAGAGAAGGGCAAATAGCTGGAAAAGTTAATTATCTGTGATTAACTCTTTCCCCTTTCAATCACACTTAAAGTTGCTCTTCACATTACCAGCTCGACTGCCATTGATTGTTCCTGTTTTCATTGTAATCAGAGGATCCTAAAGACGTCTCTTAGCATGACGCAATCAAAGGTCCTTCTCTTTCTCAGAGAAGGACCTTTGATTGGAGGAATCAAGAACTCTTATTTCGGTGACGTTGCTCAAGGACAGAGACCCGGCCTTTCATTTAATGTCTGACAAAACTAGAGACATAAAAAGGGCAAAAATAGAGACACCGTGTAAAGGGCTTGCTCCTTAATGAGATATTAGCAATCCTCGCTCGGTTTAAAAATATACACAGGAGATGAACATTGGCTTCCTAAAAGCCTCTTCCAGTAATCGTGGAGAGCCACTTTAATGATGATTGTAAAGCTCAGTGAAAGGATCTAGATTTGCATTTCTTAAATAAATGGAAATGATTGAAAACGAACACTTTAGCCGCTTTCACACCAAGTACATTTTAGACATTTTACTTATAAAGAATGAAAATGTTTTTCTGAGCCATTATATTTTGGGCAAAAACGAATCTTTAGGGTGGATCAAGGTGAATGTATAGTGTTCGGGGTGAACAGCAGTGGGTTTTGTTGTGGTTCAATTTTAGTTTTCTGTTCCTTTTGTCCCCCTGCAAAACCAGGAGCATGTAATGGGGCGAAGCCTGCGAGCTAGTTCAGGCAGCCAACTCGAGCACTTATGCTGCATTCATACATAACGCCCCTTAACGCGTCAATAGCCCATAGCCCCGCATCGAAGTAGCATGCAGTACTGCTTCATACACAAACAAATGTGGGTATCTTTACATGTAAAAGGGAGCTAGTAACAATGAGTGGTAAATACATGTAGTGGAGTAAAGATTGTGTCACTTTCCTCCATATGTAGAGGAATAGAAGTCGCATCAAATGGAAATACTCAAGTAAAGTACAAGCATGACTGAATAGTACTGAGTGTATTTACTTATTTACATGTAACCTCTGGATTTACTCACTAGAATAGAAACCCAAAAGCCTTATTTTAAGGTGGACCAGAGCCCAATAACATGTCTGACCTGTACTGTCCTAAATCTCTTTCAACACCTCACAAAACATATCAAAATGTTTGCCAACTCCACACATTAAACCCCTCTTTACTCTCTACTCAGACGCTTTGGATACAAACACAGTTTCAAGTTTCACTTTCTTTTGATTTGATAGAACTTGTCCTGATTTTCCATTACAGGCCTGTCATTATGTCCAGTCAGTTTGTATTTACTCTCAGCATTACAAAGCTCTTCAGCTTCTCTGCTGTCAGGCTACTCGACAAACAGAGACCAACTCTGTTTACTGTTTCTGTATCAGTGTTGCATTCATCTTCTTTTGTTCTGATATTGTGCAATGCCCACCCACACACACTCAATCACGGCCAGAATGAAGTTGGATTAATCCTCCGCTTTATTGCCTGTCCCCAGTCTTGTAAAAACAACACCTCTAAGATTACACGGACATTTACATACCTCCAGTCGAGATTTACTTCTTTAATTTAGATGTACGAGTACAGTGTAGCGCTCTCATAGCAATTGCTCAGAGTGTGGTATCACTATGGTGTATTGATTTATTTTCTACATTTCATACATTTTCATTTAGCTCAGCTGTCGGAGCACTAGTTTCTAGTGGAGCTGCTTAACATATGGGGCCCTACTGTTTTTGTAATTGTATCCGTTAAATCAGGGAACAGATTAACTCCTGGGGTGCCAGGTGAACGCAATTAAAGTTCAACAAATTTTATTTTTATTTATTTATTTTTAACCTTTATTTAACCAGATAATAAAGCATTGAGATAGAATCTCATTTACAATGCTGACCTGGCCAAGAAGGCAGCAACGTTACACAGAACACAAACATAAAATACAGAGAACATAACTAAGAAAACAAAGACAAAAAAGCAGTCACTACATTGTGCACATTAGGACATTAAGAAAGGCACTACTTATTTCTGCAATAGCAGCTGGTGGTAAGGACTTCTGACAACTTCAATTTAAAACATGCTATGGAGACAAGTGCCCTCAGTTTGAGGCGTGATTGAAGGTCATTCCAAGACCAAGGACCATAATAAGAGAGACTCCTTTTTCCAGTCCGCACAGCAGGAACCTGGACCCGTATCCAGGCACTGGATCTGAGGTTGTAAGAGTCACAAACTGGAGCAAATCTGGCACATATGTAAAGTGGAAGCTGACCTAAAATGGCTTTATACATTAATAAAAACCAATGTTGCATCCTACGCATAGTGAGTGAGGACCATCCAGTTAGGCTATACAGTGTGCAATGATGAGTCCTATAGGGTGCATTTGATATAATGACCTGATAGGACAGCAAATCGCATGAAATCAGAATGCAAAGGCACCAGAGGTTATTGCACAGATATTACTTTGCCTGTGAAAATCTGAATGTGTGAAAAGCGGCATCTTTTCTAAAGGCATTCCTGCAAAGTCCAATCATAACAACACTTGTAAATTATGCTAAATCACAACTTTTTTGAGCTCCGGTTTATTAAAGAGGTGTTACTAAAAGCACTGTAACATTAGGACATAGATGACCCTGATGATGGCCACAAGCGGAAATCGCATTCTCCGACAATGAAGAATCCGCCACCAGCTCTCGAACAACGGAAGAGTGTGAAAGCGGATACAAAATGTGTGTATTAAGTCGCCCACGTGTTCACATCTTTTCCGTATGTGTGAAATACAACAATACAATACAACAAAAAGCCACTCAAAAATAGTTTGCTCCATAGCGTGACTAGTGATCACTGAGTCCCATTCCCAAACCGCCCCCTACACCCTACCCCTACACCCTACCCCTACACCCTACCCCTACACCCTACCCCTACAACCTACCCCTCCGTTTGCGCGTTCGCACGGAGGGTCCGCCATATTGAGGGCTGTTCCAAAGCAACGAGTGTGGCGCGGTGTGGAGGGGGAGTGGGCTATCAAGCCCTCAAACAGCGAGTCTGCATCGCTGCTGCCTTGAGACCGGTCTCTACCTGACCGGAGTCACGCTGTGTGTGTCCGTCTGGAAACACGCTGTTAACAAGTAGTTCCAGCAAACATCCACAGATAACTGCGATGTTAACAACCTCATGATAACCTCATATGTTTTTAACTTAGGATCGTACCTGTGTTTAGTCTAGAAAAAGGTAAATGTGTGCAATTTATTATAAAGTTGTGTATATTTACAGACTGTTGCAAAAACTAAGAAGCTTATAAAGATCAGGTTTAAAACTAAAAGAGCTTTGAAACACAATGAAAGATGTTTGGAGTTTTATTTGAGTTATTCATTTAAACTTTTTGTCTAAGAGATGCTGATTTGAAACCGTTGTTACATACAGTTACGGCATTTCCTGTTTCTGCCGGAGAGAGGGGAGGCCGTCCCAAAGCTTGCTGCTGTATTTACTCCCTCCATCTGACAGGAGGGAGCCTCGCTGAGCTGCGAGTGTCACTCCGACACGGAGCTCACTCAGTCACGGAGGGGTAGGGTCGAGGGAGTGGTTTGGGATTGGGCCTGACTCTCAGTGGCGAACCGTGTCTATCACAACTGGACCTTCTGTAGACACACACACCCCCCGCCGCCGCCGCCGCCCCTCACAACTCACAGAGGGAAACTCTGAAAGAATACGCCCATTGGCTACAAATCAATATATGATTGGTTGATCAAACTGTCAGTCCAAATGTACGCTCTCATTCAGTGCAACGGCCAGGGCATTCGATCAAGGATGTAGAATACCTTGGTTGAAGGACAAGATCTGATTGGTTGCTTTCTTTTCTAACACAAAACCACTGAAATGCGTAGTGCATGGTCCGAGAAGGACAAACAAATCAACGTAACACTGTAATATTACAGATTAACAACACAGATACCATTCTCATTTATTCATTGTATATACATTTTATTTATATAATTAAATACATTTTTTGTTTGTTTTATATGAGTGTTCCAGGGTACTCTCTGAATACCTGATGTAGTACTGCAGTATAAAGTCAATTTTGTGCAAGGATTATAAGTACCTGTTATTCGTTATAATTATGGAAATCCAATTTGTATTACATTCATTCTTTGTCTCACACAGTTATACTGATGATGAAGGATTGAACACCAGAACCCCTGTGCAGACTGGCAGTGCAAAACAAATACTTTAAGGTGGTTGCTTATTAAAAAGAAAATCAGCAAGAATACAAATCTGGTTGCTTGAGTTAAACCTGTTCTAGTAGCTCAAGACGATTTTTTTAATATACATGTATTTATTGATGTACAGCACTTTGGTAAACTCTGTTGTTTTTAAATGTGCTATAGAAATGAAGTTGGATTGGATAGTAGACTGGTCTGTTCAAAACAAAGCCATTAAATCATCAGCCACACATTTCGAACTAGAAGAGCAAAAATGTTCCCGTTTCCTGGGTTGAGGAGTCTTTCCTCCGGGTTTAAGTTATAATGTACAATCGAAACAACATGCAACAATGTCTTGTATTATTCTTGCTAAAAAGAACAGCTCACAATGTTTTTAAGAAAGTATATAATAAGCATTCTTATTGCATTATACACAAGGTCTTTGAGCAGTGGCGTGAGGGCCTGAGATATTATAAAAAATAATATTTGAAAGCATACAAAGAAAAAAAAAATTTAAATATTTTTTTCGTTGTATTTTTCAATACTTTTACCAAAATAACTTGATTTAATTGTATTTAAAATAACATTTACAAAGAAAATCATGCTTCATGCTAAGGTCACTTAGCTCAGAAAATAAAGTATTATATTGTGATCCAACATCTCCCAGGCTGTTGGGCTTTAAGACAAAAAATACCTTGAAAATTATGATGTATTAATCGTAAAAAACAAAATAAGAGAATGAGATGAGATGAAGAGAAGATGTCAGGAAGGAGATTGGAGATGTTCAGCAGATAAGAGCAGGTGGATATATATGGATATATTATGTATATATGGATGTTCATATTGAGGTCAATACATCTGCCTCGTGGCTCTGATAAATCCAACCTGTGCTTTGTTTATCCCTCATCTCAAAGATGGAGGATACCCCGCGCAAAAATGACAAATTGCCTGACCTTAGTACATCCAGCGAAATCCATAATCTATTTTTGTTAACATGCCCCCCATTATTTGTGCAGTCCTCGCTGAAATGCAGATGCAACAAGGAGAACGTGTTTCTGAGGCAGAATGCATTACATTTGCACCTGAAAACAGGCCCTAGAAAATGTGTTTTGAGTCAAACTGTAGGTCTGAATGAAGCTCAGTGTTCAATCTCATTACACTATGTCAAGGGAGCTGACACCAACCAGTGTAATAGCCATGGGCGTCGCAGCCATTATATGAGGGTGGGACAAGTCCCCCCCACTTTTTCAAATGATTAGTTTAGACCCCCCCACTTTTACCATGTGGAAAGTCCGTGAGTCGGTCTATCCACTCGCCGCACTTTGTAGAGCGCTGTGTCAGTGCTTCACTATCAAATCCATTCCACTTGCTTATTGAGAGAATGCCCAAATCAATTAAACTCCGTACCATGTTTTCACTGCTACTTTGTACCAAGGCAGATTCTCACATAGCGCGCGCATGTTCAAGGAGTGTTGCCATAGTTGGACAGCTCAGATCTGTTGTATGAAGCGATGCCGGTAGCAGAGCGGTTTTACTGGAGCCTCAATTCGATAAGAGATTATTTTCTGTGTTCTCTAACTTCGGTACTCTCTCTCAAAATGATAATGTGCATTATGTTTTAATTATACTTCTTATCATTCAGAAGCTTTTTGTGTGTGTTTATGTTTTACTGAGTGCTTATCGGCAATTTCCATCCCAGTATTCAGTTAACTATTTATTTTCTGTGCACATTACATAAACTAGCTAATATTCTACCTACTGCTTGGGACTTTGAGTCTTCAAAATGTCCAATGTCACAGGCTGGGACTTACTTTAGAGTCAGTTGTATTTACATTCAGTATGACTTGTTATGATTCAATGTGAAAGAGTATACTGCTCAATAAATAATGATCACTTCACCACCTCTCTTGACATCTAGGCGCTTGAGAGTGAGTCAGAGGCAGAATACAGGGACAGTGGAGAGAGGTCCATTGCTGAGCTGAGTGATGAAAGGGAAATGACAGTTTAGAGTAAATTGTGATGTGGACTCTCATCCCAGAATTTTAAGGAAATCAGTGGGGATATTGAACAGGAAACATTTCAGTCAAGGGGCATCATATGACCAGTATAGACAGAAGAGCAACATTTATTTGAACATTTAAGTCAACGATACCATTCCTAGGTGAACTTAACATCCGTATGGAGTCAGATCAGTCTCAATATTAATAAATGCTCACAGAAGGATTCACAAATGTATTTTGCGATGTATATATAAATGACTCTCCACAACAATATCTCTCAATGCACTCACAAATATTTATTGTTGTATATAAATGTACAAAAAATGGGCATTTCAACTTTGTATTCATTCAAAGACGGCTCTGAATTAATAATCAAATATGTTTCCTTTCTTTACTACTGGATGAAATTACAAAATGTACCCATCATTTTCCTCATGCTAGTATAGCCACATAAAAGTATCAAACCACCTTTTTTTGGGGAGGAGGACCCCCACACCCCCCATTAAAAATGTCCCCCCCACATTCAGGATGCTTCCTACACCCATGGTAATAGCTCATATTAGATTAACATTGAAATGTTGTAAAATAATTGAGCATAATAACATGTATGCAATCAGGTATTTCTCTCAAAGAAACAAGTTACACTAATGGTAGAACTTTTTGATGTCTTTTACACATGTGTGTCCCCGGTGTGTCAGGGATGTTTTGTATCTTACAGACAGGTTACGAATAATCATGTATTCTCAGAGAAGGAATACCCAATCAATGTCAAGGATTTAACCAAGCTCTTCCCCATTGTTAATTATTTAAAATAATATTATTCGTTCTTATTCGTGAAAGGTATTTTGTTCCATAGCTTTGGGGCATAATTAAGGAAAGCTGCATCACCAAACGTCTTTTTGCGGCTGTTTCTGGGAACCTCTAACACACCAGCAGCAGAGGAACGTAGTGTTCTTGATGGCTTGTGGCTGACAAGGGAGTTAGCAATATAGCTAGGTCCTTGCCCATTAGGGCCTTATATGTCAGGAGGTTGACCTTAAAATCAATCCTAAAGTAAACAGGAAGCCAGTAAAGAGCGGCTAAAACTGGACTAATGTGTTCTCTCTTCTTAGTTCTGGTTATCCGCAGAGCTGCAGAGTTTTGGTTGAGCTGAAGTCTGTCAGTCCCATTTGCGTACCGACTTACTTGTGAAGCTTTTCCAGAAGGCGGTTAGATCACCGGACGACAGAGTCGGTCTCCGTGTGCACAGACAGGGCTGCTGTTAACGTCGGTCTGTACAACGGAATTGTGCCAAAACTATGCCAACTGGCTGCGGAGGGAGACTCCCCCCTACACAGCTGGGGCCTCATGTATAACGCCGTGCGTAGGATTGACGTGGGAAGGTTGCTTACGTAGTAGAAATCCGAAAAATAGGTCCATACATTTTCCGCCACTTTCCGATTCACCAAACATTGCGTACCGGCGAGGAAAGTGCGTATGGCACTTCCTACGCCTGTTTCCATTAATAAATCACAACCGACTCGAAATGCGGTGCAGCTTTTGCGGGCTTCACGTAACGCCCATATTTGCCTATAAATAGTCAAAGAAACGCCCATTCATTCATTCATTCTGACTGACTGCATGAAGAAGATAGCAGGAAATGACGACAGAACAGCTAAAAAAAAACATCTTACACCGTGTCAGATTTTGGTTATTTTGGGGAGGTCGAGATAAATCATATTGTTTGGTGGATGCAGTTTGAACCAGAGTAGCAGCATGGAGGTCGGATCGTCACCAAAATAAATAAATAAGTGATCCGAAAAAGTTAATGACAAAACAAATCCACATAGCCTTCCTCAGGCAGTGTGTTTGTACCGGGGACAGGAGACCCCCCTTGATGAGAAACTGTAAGAAATGATCGGGGAATCCCTCCTCTTTCTGTCTGTCTTTGTCGGATCGTCTTGTGTTATGACCTAGTTCATCGGTGAGTGTTCTGTTTTGTCTTTGTTTGCCTGGATTTAGCCTTGAAATAAAGGAATTGTCACTTTAATCTGCATTTTGGGTCCTGCCTGCTACACACACCCTAACAACCATGCTCGTATCTACAACCTATAGAAATGCAACACGGCGTCAGTTTAGACGTAATTCTGTCCTCCTGCTTACCGCATCATTTATGAGAAAACATTTCATAACATTAACACAACATATTCGAGGTCCGTATTTATTTATTTATCCAAGTTATGTTTTTGTGTGCACTGAGGAGTCTCAAACAGGCGTTTGTTTAATCATGTTAAGATTGGCTTTAATCAATTTGTGAAAATGAATTCTTCATATATGATAAATGAGAGGTAACATTTTATTTATGGTATTATTTCCACATATTTCTCTCCATTCTTCCTTCTGCCAACGGTGTCGCAGTTTCTCGTCTCTCACGTTTTTGTGCTTAGTGCGTACGCATGGGTTAGAGTTTGCGTGGAGGACCGCACGGTTTCCCGTCAAGTTACTATTTTATAAATCGCAAACAGTGCGTAGAAACTGGGGTGCACATCACTTTCAAAACATTTTTTGAGCGTATATCGCTTTATAAATGAGGCCCCTGATCACAACAGTCACGCTCTGTGGATACCGAGGGATTCATCAAATAACTTTGAGTGGAGCCAGAACTTGGAGTTCTAAACACTGACTGCATGTACTCATCTGAGTACCTCACTGAGAAAGTGATGTGCACCCCTGTATATATATATATGGTATATTATATATATATATATATTGTCTCATAGCTACAAATGCAAGAGAAATATGTTTATATGATGCCGTGTGCAGAGGTGGGAAAATAACTCAGATCTTCTTAAGTAAAAGTAGAAGTACCAGAGTGTAGGAAAACTCTGTTACAGTTAA
Source organism: Gobionotothen gibberifrons (assembly GCA_943591055.1). Taxonomy (NCBI): domain Eukaryota; kingdom Metazoa; phylum Chordata; class Actinopteri; order Perciformes; family Nototheniidae; genus Gobionotothen; species Gobionotothen gibberifrons. The sequence continues at coordinate 57,020 of CALSBZ010040624.1, forward strand.
AGTCCTGCATGCAAAATAAGCATCAAGTAAAAGTAGAAAATGCATTAGCTTCAAAATATAATGAAAGTACCAAATGTAAAAGTAGTCATTGTGCAGATTGGTCCATTTCAGAATAATATATATGATATGTTTTATGATGATTGATCATGAAAGTGTTCTCAAAGCTGGTAAAGGTGCAGCTACTGTAGTTTGAATGACTTTGTATACTGCAGGGTAGCTTGTGAATTTACTCCAGGTGGAACTAAAGTCTGATTTAACACTTGATTATATTAAACTTTATTAATCCACATTTTGCTGTCGTTTTCAAAAGTTGTTGAAATGTTTCTTTAGAGGCCAACAGTGTTTAAAGAGTCTTTGGACAATTCTCTTCCCATGTTTGGAAGCTTTGAAATACAATTTGTACTGCATTTCATTCAGGAGGCAAACTTTCATTCTTAATTCAGTTATAAAATGACAGAAAGAGCTGCCTCTAACTGTGCCCTGTCAGAACCTTTTTGTAAATATCCGATTTCATTTTTTAAATAGAACTGTATGGCCTTAACAAGGTTCTCTTTCTTTCTTATTGTATTTTTTGCCAAAGAAAGTCTTGTTATTAATACTTTCTACAGAACAACACATAAACGGCTCAGGCATACAGAGGAAACTAGTCTTTGTTTGGGCCTCCAGACATACATTAGTTGTTTGAACTTTAAT
>CALSBZ010040627.1:0-61482 GCA_943591055.1 Gobionotothen gibberifrons
GGGTAAGGACTCATTCCCTACTTGGAGTGGACAGTCCATCGGTTTCCCCGCATAACGTCACATAACGTCACGTCCGTTAATTCCACATCCACACAGTCTCTGATCCACACACATGGATTAACATCGATTTAATACATGAATGTAGCCTTTGTTTCTGCTAAAAGAGGTGTCGACCAGCTAGGGCAACAAGAAAATCGGCGAAATCGAGTGTGAGGATTAAAAAATAAATTAAAAACATCTAATTTTGACAATACAAACCGACCAATAGCCGCGATAGAGCCTTTCCTTGGCACTTCCGGGTATTTCTCCAATGGTTGGACCATGTTAACAATACCGTGTAACTGTCACGTTTGAAGGGACGAAACCGTGACATATTCACGTCTCCCAGCATGGTAAACCGTCACATGTTCACGTCTTGCCGTGATACCGGATTGATAAAAATAGGCTCCACAGTTTACGTAAGATAACTGTCTAACAAACTATGTAGCGTCCCCTCCTGTGTAGCTACGCACGTGGTGGATGGGAAAGATTGAAACATGTTTTTGTGTTACAATATAAGATAATTATCTGGGATTGGCGACATAATGGCATTTGGCCTTGCTCCTTTGACACCCTATAATTAATGTTTGTGCTTGATTCAGCATCAACACTGCTAAGTGTTTTACTCACAATAGGACCTTACTAAGGACAGTGTCAACACTGGTGATGTCAGAGCTGCTGTTGACATAGTAATGTGAATCCCAAACAGCACACTACCAATCTGCCATAAAGTCATGGGTTCAGCCCTGTAACTCCCACGCAGGAAACACTCCGTCCCTACCATACACACAGCCACGCAAATAATGAGCTTTGAGCCAAGGTTATACTAGTCCAGCAGGGTGATCGCTGCACTGGTCTCTCCTGCTGCTGGCTGGAGTTTAAGCAGCAGCACTACCTCAATTGGGATCATCATCTTTTTCCCTTCCAGTTCCGTCGGATATAAAAGAAAAGAGAAAGTCATCATGGAGCTTTTTATGTACATATACAGTGGAGGAAATAAGTATTTGATCCCTTGCAGATTTTGTAAGTTTGCCCACTTACAAAGATATGAACAGTCTATCATTTTAATGGTAGGTTTTTTAACAGTATTTTAAGAATATAAAAAAAAAAATCCAGAAATTGACATTATATAAAAGATAATAATTGATTTGCATTACACTTTGGGAAATAAGTATTTGATCCCCTTGCAACCAACAATAATTCTGGCTCCCACAGACCGGTTACATAAGTCAATTTCCTTTAGGAAAGTACTCCTAATATCAACGTTGTTACCTGTATAAAAGACACCGGTCAACAGAGTCAATACATCAGATTCCAACCTCTCGACCATGGGCAAGACTAAAGAGCTGTCTAAGGACCACCATGCACCACTCATAACGAGAGTCTATGGGCAAAGATTTCTGCGCCCCAAACAGGAAACATGTGAATTATAGGTAACTTTATTAATCGTAAAACAGGGTTATCGATTTTTATCGATATTTTATTTTAGATGATACATTTAACTGACACCAACTATATAATATGTACCTTGTTCATTAAAAAAAATGTATACAATTAAAATATTTTTTAATGACAATCTAGAATGTGGGAAAAAGTGGGGCGGCGCCCCTATGGGCCGGCCGCCACTGGTGTGTGTGTGTGTAGTATCCTAACAGGCAAATTGTCTTCTGTGTGGTAAAGAATATACTTGGCCTTGAAATCAGCTGCAGACACAACACAGATACGCTGATTATACTTGTTCAGATCTTTCATTTCCTTTATGAATTTAAAATATAATTTGATAAAAGGGATTTATCGGTATAAATAAATTGATATATTTTGATAATGTTAATTGTTCCTGTCTCAACTAACCTCGATCACGAGGGGCAGTGCTGACTGATGATGAGGTGTTCGTCATCAGATGAGGTCTAACTGAGGCTCTTTCTAACCCTCTTGCGGGATCTCTTTGTTTCCTGATACTTCCTCTTTCAGCTCTTCCGGAGCGTCCACACAGCAGCGTGCGTTGATGCTTGGCGGTGGGCGTGGCTGAAGCTTGGGGGTTAAACGCGACCAACGCGACCAACAACCAATCACATGAATGTCCCGCCCGGACATACAAAGCAAAAAAGCCTGCTAGCCTGCTAGCTGTCCATTCAATGTTAAAACGAAGTACACTGGATATAAACTCCCCAAACAGGTGAAAACCTACCCAACTTCACCCACTGTCTCTGTCACCTCCCTCCATGCCTGGCTCCTCCGGTTTGTATCCCGGTAGGTCAACAGGGACTGATCGTATAGGACTGGGTGATTCCCTACTGCTGTTATTATTTTATCCTCAATTTTTTGGAACATGAGGAAATTACCTGTGGGCTCTCCCAGCATACACGCGGTTTGATTGGCTAGCGCTTGTACTGGCAGATTTGCATACGCGGGATTTGATTGGCTGACGCCTCCGTCGAAGCTTCAAAAGTTGAACATGGCTCAACTTTTGACGCGAGCAACGCGAGCAACGCGTAGCTACGCTCCCCACAATGCAGTTCGGCAAAAAGTGACGTCACCCCATTCAAAGTGAATGGGCAGAAGCTCCCAGGTAATAATCAACACTGTTATCCATACTAATCAAACATATTAATCTTTAGGCCACTAAAACTTCAGATTTCATCTTTTGAATTATTCATTCAGACATTAAGTTCAGCACAAGTCAGCTCTAGTCTTGCTCTGTTATCGCTCATCTGAGACTTAATTGCTCACTCTCAATATAACATATGGCCAATGTACTGTATAATAATATATAAAAATATGTTTGCTGATTTAGATTATAGATACATAATATAAACAGACACATTAACTCGTAAGTAAAGCTTTAACTTAATGGTGTGATGAAAAAAAGTACAATATTGGACAATTTTGGAATAGTAGAAAGAAGCATAACATGGAAATACAACAATCTACTACTTAATCCACAACAGTTTATTGAAACCTGAAATGACCACACCCTGCTGTCAAGCTGTCTCCACCTAACTTTCGATACAAATACAAAAATAGGAGAGGCATTAGGTGACAACGCAGGGTTGACAGGAAACAGATTTTCATGGAAATACATTTTCTTCCCGTTCAAATTCCTGGTATGCCGCTGAAGTGTAAGCCAGAGAGGTAAATGGTAAATGGACTGTACTTATATAGCGCTTTATCCAGTCTTTAAGACCTCTCAAAGCGCTTTACATACATGTCGTTCACCCATTCACACCCATTCATACAGAGCAGTGTATGTTACTCTAGGACCTGACATGCACACACATTCACACACCGTTGGCCATGCCATCGGGAGCAACTCAGGGTTAAGTATCTTGCCCAAGGATACATTGACATGTACCCACAACCTTCTGGTTGAAAGACGACCACAGTCCCTCGCAGCCACAGTCGCCCTGTTGACAGACATTGGCAGAGGTCAATGTATTGTCATGTATCTGCGTCTTCCACAACATGTACAAAGCAGAAGAAATGTATGTATACAAACCAACCCTCTCTGCTGCACATATAGCAACATTGTTGCCTTAACCGCAGCAATGTTTATGTTTATTTGCATCAAACTGGCGTAAAGCTAGAATTTCACTTTGCATTCACTCTTAAACTGTAGTACAATACATGTTGTCGTTTACACTAGTGTAATGTGTATTTTAACTTATATATTGTGACTTGTATGTGGGACTACTGGTACAAATATTTGCTAATTCCAGCATTTTAGTTTCACGTATTTTGGACTGAATGTTTTCAAGTTTCACTGTCAGTTCTCTGGGCGTGACAGCATCAGTGCATATTGTGGGATTTACATGGTAGTTATGTTATATACCGATTCTACCTTTTTCTACTCTTGCAGCGTTGGGAAGAATGTTGATTGTGTCTCCAGAAAGCGCTCCAGATACTTTGGAGGCTTGCAAGGACATGAACAACATGTGAAATCTTGTATACTGCCTTATCCTCTGATTGACGTCCGTTGTTAAAAAAACATAGTTTAAATACAGGCTGTATCTTGTCCCTGTCTATTTGAAAAATATAGATGAGTCACTGATCAATTAACAGAGGTAAATGCAGGATGACCTGTTACAAACCTGTTATCTGTCAGTCCATATAAGTCCTTGTAGCCATAGGGACACAGCGTCTTAGGCATAGGAACAAGCCAGGACGTCCTCCACAGCACAGGGACCCTCCAAAAGACTCGGGCTCATGGTGAAGACATGGTGAAGCTCCTTTGTCAGCCCAAAACGTTCGGATGGAAACGTTGTTGATATGCAGGCTCCAGCACTTATTACAAATGTACGGAGCCCTGGAGGGTTCATAGAGAGAAAAATAAATAAAACGTGGCCACGCTTTAGTAACTCGTGCACACGAGTTACTAAAGCGTGCGCACGAGTTGCTAAAGCGTGGCCACGTTTTATTTAAATTGAGGGATTCCTGTCCGTGACTCACAGTATCTGCTGCCCACAGCTGTTTTATAGAAGGAAAACCTCCTTCACTTTATGAAATCTCTGCGGCACCAGTGGCCTGTACTACGAAGCAGGATTTTACAGTGTAAATGTTTTATTTATCATCATGACTTCATATGTACAATGGTATAACAAATTTTGTGGTATTTTCATTTTTATTTTTATTTGTATTATTGCTTTTAGGATGTCTATCACCATCTGGCAAAGGGACTATCGATGAAAACTAGCCTTTTGGCTAATTCGAGTACTTTTACATGTTTTTAATATGTTGATTAATGTACACTGTCCCTTGTTTTAAATAAATCAATTCAATTCAATTTGCTATTTACACTATTCATTCATGAAGTATGACGCTGCGCTGTCAGCACGCGTCTCCATGTTTGTGATTGGTCAAATGTTGCTAACCCCGTCCCTTTCAGGTGAACGCGCTCTCAGCCGGACAGAGAAACCCTGGTTGATTTGCTGAGTTGATAACCAGCTTCGTAGGACCGCTTAGCGACATCGCGTTTGTTAGGGTTAGTTAAGCCGGGTAAATCAAACATATCCAGGGTCTGTTGAACTGGCTTCGTCGTACAGGGCACTGGAGGCAGTAACGTGTAACTCAACAGAATCTGAGAAGAGCAGCACCAGCTGCAAAGAGCTGTGCCTTTTACTGTTTACTTCACTGCGTTTCCATTCATTAGAACCGCTGAATAGAGATCGAGGCTGCTACGTTTAACCACACACACCTATACACACATCGAACTACCAGAGTATTCCCCCTCGTTTTATGAAGGAGATGTCCTATCACCGGGGCACATGATGTGTGTGTGTGTTTGTGCTCAGCTCCGCTCTGTGTGTGCGTGTTCGGTGTGTTTGTTTGTGTCCGACACCACCGGCATTTGTTTTCAAATTACCACGAACAGTAATTTACACAAATCTGGTTCTCCATAGTTATATGTGTATTCCCAAGTGAAAGACATTCGTTTAATCTTAATCTCGATGTGCTATAGTCCTGCTGGAGTGCACCGGAACAAACGATACTATCATAAACAAATGCCCACACACACACACACACACACACACACACACTTTATTAACTCGTGCTCACGCTTTAGTAACTCGTGCGCACGCTTTATTAACTCGTGCGCACGCTTTAGTAACTCGTGCGCACGCTTTAGTAACTTGTGCGCACGCTTTATTTATGTGTCTCTCTATGAACTCTCCAGGGCTCCGTACAAATGAACTACAAGCAGATAATAAATTAGCCCTTTGGATGTCCACCATGTCAAGGACGAATTTAAAGTACAAAGGTTTTTTGATACAAATGATTGTACTTTGCTTCCCTTTGTGATATACAATAGTTGAACTGTATTTTCTAAATAAAAATCAACGACAAATATATCTGGTTATCCTTTAGATTTTATCACAAAATAATGCATCAAAAGGTTTTTCGAACTTTGGAAAAAACTTGAACAAAGGGGTGGATAAAGACTTTTAACTACAAAAGGTCAGTTGGTTAAAGATACATACTAGTTTTCACTTTCTGTTTTGGGGGAGGACTGTTCATCACTGTCAAAACTCTTAAACTCTTGCATACAAACAGATGTCTCAATCTGTAATGAGCACCTGTTCAGAGCTTGTGATTCTTGCAATATGCAAATGATCTGCCCATCCCAATGATGCTGTCCCAGGAACCTGGCCAACATAAGTTCCTCTCTCACTAAGTGTATACATTGGTTTCCTCTTTCCTGTCTCTCTCTTTCCTTCTGATACTGTAGTATTTTTTTCTTCATTCAGGGTTTGCATTCTTCTCTATAATGCCATACAATTGGTGCCGCACTTAAAGCCAATGATTTTATTACTTCAGGCCCAATAGATGTTTCTCAAAATTCAACATAACATTTCTATAAATTGCAATAACAGGTAGTCCAGAGGCAATACACACTCATAGCTTGCTAGCTGGCATAGTGCTAATATGTATAAAACACATTTTATCTGGTACAGACCAGTCAAGACTAGTTGTTTTTTAGCTTGTCAATATGCTTATTTTACGATAAGTGTACACCTACAAAAACTTTGTAGCTTCCAAGTAAATTCCACCATTTGTTTTTCAGTGACTGTAAGTTGCATAACACCCACATACACACCACTGTATTCATGTCTTGAGGGTGTGTTTGTGTGGGGGAGCAATCCTCTTTCATAAGCCTCCTCTTAGCCTCCATCAGCTCACAGTCTGTCTGGGACTCGTAAAGCTTGGTTCACTTAGCACTGGGACTTTCTCTAGTCATGATCGGGATTTCCTCGCACGTCTTTTTGCTACTTTTGACAGTGAGTACAGAAGGAGTTTCCTATGTCTTTTTCTATGTTTTCTATTGTTATAACTGAACTGTGTTTAAATGCTGCCTTGTGTCAAAAAGATTCAAACCCAGTAAACCAAATAATACTACGCTGATGAAAGAATGACTTGTTTACTTAGTGTTATCAGCTACTTATTGTTTAGACCTACCTGCTGCCATGGCGGTGTCAAACAGAAACATGGTCGAGGAAAAGTAATTTTTTCTTACTTGTTTATTTTACACTAAACATGCCAACCGCTTTAAAGATGCCAAATATGTTTCTATTTTGAAACACACAAGAAATATAACAAGTTCGAATAAGTATTCGTCCTCCAAAGATCAATACTTTGTAGAGCCAGTTTTTGCTCTTAAAGGGTTAGGGTAAGCTCCAGCTCCTTTAAATTGGATGAGTTTGTAAGTCACACATTCTCAATTGGATTGATGTCTGTGCTTTGACTAGGCCAGGGGTCGGTGACCTGTGGCTCCAGGTTAGCCGCATGCTGCTCTTTTGCCCCTCTGCAGTCGCTTTAGCCTTGATAACCATTGACATAAATATTACCTATTTAAATGTACCTCCTGTTGTACAGTGGACAGTCTTTCTAATGTAATACCTATTATTATTATTATTATTATTATTATTATTATTATTATTATTATTATAATAGTTTGTTTTAACTGAAATAGGCTGCGTGTCACATCCTACTAAGTCTACCCACTGCGATTTTTATCCTGAGTAACCGTCACCCGATGTCAGTAAAATGATCATGGATAAATCCCAAAGAATAATGAATATTGAATAAGATCGTTTTTGGAGCTTAGCCAGAAAGCTGAGCAGAGCAAAAAGTCTTGAAAATCAACCACTACTGCTTTTTTTTGGCTGCTCAGGAGATATTAAGGCATGGAAAGCCGTTTAATACTAGAGAATACAAAATAAATATCGTGAATTACAATATCAGAGCATCTATTTTTGGACTTCAAAAAGTAAAAAGCGAAATTGTTCAGAAATAAGTTGACGTCTTTAAAGACCATAAAGAACTGGGCCATTAAAATGGCAACAATTCAGCTGCAGCATACTCTGTGATGAGTTTAATATAAACTATATCAAACACACAGCGCTGTTATACGGTACAGATTCGGGCGATTGCTTTACGTCAATGAGGTAAAAACTGAGCAAGTGCGGGCGTACTGAAACTGTTTAAAGTCTTAATTAAAAGCAAACTGGCCTATGTTTCATGTTTAATCTTATAGCCCTATTAGGCTGTAGGTATATGTTAATTACTTTTTATATTATTTATATTCCACATATGGGTAGGAATCAAAATAGGTCTTCTTTATTAAGAGTACTGCCTACCCATGCCAGTGGTTGCGTTAGACTTTTTCGTTGTCCGCCATTTTGACGGACAAGATCGTATCATTTCCGTCATAATCCATTATTACCCGTCATTTTATTTTTCATGTTTTAATGATGAGATGAGACATATTTAATATGTTTGGGTACTGAGCAGCAAATGTTCATTCATTCATTTTTTTTTAATGATTCATACAGAACTTTTAAGGGCATGGAGAAAAAAAAAGATGAACAGAGACACCGACCGTGTGGTCACTTTTCATGTCAACAAGAACATGAATGATTTATTTTTTTCCTGCACTGACAGCACAGCAGAGGGGGGCAGAGGCCGCTAAAAACACCGTGACCATTGTGCCTAAACAGGCAAATATGAACAATGCCATTGTTTTAAATGAGAAAATTACAATCAAAATATGAACAAAACATTTACAAGAACAACTCAATTGACCTGTAGCCTAGCCTGAACGCTGATTTCTACATCGTCGTGCACCCTCGGACAAATCCGTTACTCATTTTAGCTTTTCTACAGATGTCGCAGAACATTTTGCCATCTCCCCTCCTCAGTCACTTAAACTCTTGCTCCCACTGAACCCGGTACTCCCGCTTGAACTCCTTGCCACTTGCTTGCCCCTCTGCCACTGGCTGAACGTTGTCAGTTTTAGTCTTACTGGCTTGTCCTTCATCCTCCACCGCATCAATCCCTCTTTTTTCACCTCGTTTATCCACATCATCACAATTACTGGGCTTATTAAAAAAGCTTCGGACGATCAGCTGCCGTGACATTTTGCGATTGCTAAAGCCGGTTAAACAACGAGGTAATCAACGAGGTCAAAAACAAGACCAGACAATAGCTACTTAATATACACACACTCGCCACCAACTGGACAGGGGTGTGAATGACTAAATAATAGTTACAGACTACAGTAGAGTACAGTAGATCACCCTCAGTCTACCTGGCCACTAAGGATGGAATATAATGTGAGCCGCTGGTGGACATTTTGGCGCTGTTCCGAGTTGTGTTCTAATCCGTCAAAATGACGGACTGCTTTCAGATTTTTCCGTCATTGTTAGAAAAAATCCGTCATTGACAGAAAATATTCGGTTAACGCGACCTCTGACCCATGCCAGTGCTTTTTTTTTGTCATAACAAAAATAACAATAAACAACAGTTTGTTTTACTGCCATTCTTTAATACATGCAACAATATGTAGCTTTTGTAAATGTACAAATATAGATATAACTTTATAAGCTTTGTTATCAAACATTATTTGTGGCAAAGGGGAAGAAATGGCTCATACAATAGTAAAAGTTAGGCGGCCTTGGGTCCCTTGAAAGGCGCTATACAAATGTAATCTATTATTATTATTATTAAAAGACCCCTGGACTAGGCAGTTCCGAGGCACTTAAATAATTCCCCCTTAAACCACTCAAGTGTTGCTTTAGCGGTAAGGTTCACCTTTCCTGCTGAAGGTGAACTCCGTCCTAGCCTCAAATCTCTGGCAGACACATTTCCCTCTGGAATTGTCCTTGTATTTAGCACCATTCAATTAGGGCCCGTTTCCCAGTCCCATCCCATGAAAAACATCCCCACAACATGATGCTGCCACCACCATGCTTTGCTGTATGGATAGTGTTGTCATGGTGATGAGAGTTGTTGTGTTTGCGCTACACAAAGAGTTTTCCTTGATGGACAAAAAGTAACATTTCAGCCTTATAGTATATATATTAGAGTACCTTTTTTTCACATGCTTTTTAGCCAAATCCAAAAGTGTTTTCATATTTTTCCATAAAGCTAAGCTCTGTGGAGTGTATGGCATAAATTGGTTCTATGGACAGATACTCAGATTTCTGCTGTTACTAGCTCAGGAGTATTTTAGATTTATTTAGTACATAATAAATATGCCAAGGGAGGTGAATACTTTTACGAGGCACTGTATTAAAGGTTGATCAAGTGAGGGCTTGTTCAAAACCATCTTCAATCACATTGCATTACTAAATACGCATTCATGTGAGGAAAGGATAGGAGTGTCCCTAGAGGTATTTTCCTAGATGAATAAATATGTTGTATGTGCTCAGCAGTTTTTCATACATGTACCTGGTGAGTCATCTGAGCCCTATATCCATCACACCTGTTGTGTTGTCTTGTTTGGCCTATTCATGACCGAACAGGTGAGGCTCATGTTAATCCCCAGGGAGTGGCTGGGTGCGTCAATGTCTCCTCTTGACACACAGTGACAGTTGGATATTTTTCTCATAGTATCCAACTTCATGCTGTGTCCCGTGGAAAAAAAACTAATGTCAGCTTCCTAGTTGTAATACATACAAGTGACTTCCCACAACAATGATTATCTTTGACAGAGTATTGGCAAAAACGTTAACCATTTGAAGTGAAAAGCACAATGTTGTCTGAATAAATGTTGATCTTGTATATGTTATGTTTTAATTCCTTTGAGGTGTATTCATTGATGGATAGCTTCTGCTAGTGGTTCAATGATTTTGAACTAATCTAAAGCCTTTAATCAGCTGCCTGGGGTTGTCCGCCTGTGTTTGCTCTCTATACCATAAAAAAATGCTGCATGATTCTTGATCAAGTACGGTTTCGTTTGTTTACTTATTTTCTTTAGCAATGGAGGAGAGCAGGTTAGGGTGGTATCAGTGCAAGAGGGATCTGTTTTCTTAAGGTTTTTGTTCTTGGCTGAAAACCAGGCTTTCATTTGAAACACTCCAACAAATGTGTAAAATGCAAAGAGAGATTTTGATCGAACATAAGATATCACGGACCTCATTACCTCATGATTTATCGGGGTGTCTTGTAATCAAGTTGGAATGCCAGTTTCTCTTGCTGTTTGGTGATAAGGCGGAACTTTCCTTGTCTTTTCCTATTTTCTTGTGAGCCATGGTACAGTATAGAGTTGGCTAGTTAGCTGGAGCCTGAACATAGCATTCAGTCTTATAATGGGTCCTTGTTGTAATGATAAGTGTGTTATATATTGTGTTAAAACAAGAAGTGGAAGGTCACAGGTGTTACTAGTGATAAACTGATAATACAATAACGGACCTAGCAGAAGTAGCATGACATTCCAACTGGATATGCTTTTATTGCTCTGCAAATGAAATATTTGACATATTTGTATTTTGCCAACAAACTTTTCCCAGGATCAGGGAACCTGCCCTGCAAACACAATTCCACAGCCAACGGGAGTGTAAAACCTAAAACAAATATTGTACCTGGCAAGTCATAAAATCAGATTTCCATATTCAGCCCTATTTAACCCTGAGATATATTTGTTCATTACATTTAAACCTGTATCTGTGCCAAATGTGTTTCTTTTATTGCGAAATGCAATTAGTTTAACCTAGCTGCCCCACTACAGGCCACAGTCAGCAGACTACGCCCTGAACAATTCACAGAAAGTTAATGCAATTCCTCTTTTGATACATGAATAGGGTGCCAAAGTTCAGACCTCATCTCAGGACTGTCTGTGCATGTATAGACTCTGCTCAACTGACACCCTACTGTCTATTTACTGTTTGTTTTGTTTTTGTTTGAACATGACACCACTTCAAAATATCAAGGCTGACGGTGCATAGCTCCACCAAGTTCAAACAAGGTGGGCCCGCCCCTAATCCACCAGAATAACTGGAAACACCTGTGTTAGTCGAACGGATGTTTCATTGAATATTGAGATAATGGATGTAAATCCGTAGCCCTAATTTCTAGGGTGTGTTTTCTCTTTAAAAGCCAATCAATGTGAAATAAATAATGATATTTCACAATGACAAGATTGTTGACCAGTTTAGGTGAAATGGATAAATAATAACTTAATTAACTATTCATAATAATAAAATAAAGAAAGCACCTGAACAAAAAGCTAATAAATTCACCTGGTGGTAAATTGAATGTGTGACCACTAGATGGCTCCAAAAAGCATAGAAGAAAGAACAGGATAAAAGAAACGGAATAAGTTAACATTTATATCAATTATCAAGACAGTCTAGAATAAAAATAGAATACAATAAAGGTATATTATCATTTTCAGGCACATGTTTCACAGGAACTCCAAGAAAGAACTTAAGTCAATTAGTTTATTTAGTCCTGGATAAGCTGTGGCTTCTATTTGGTGTTTATTAAAACATAAATTAATTGTAGCAAAATGCAATCGTTCTCCACCCGACTGTTGTTAATGATGGTTTCTAGATCTTCAACTATGAGGTTGTCATATTGCTGTTATGTTATGAGAGTCATGGGGTAATCCACATTTGCTTTTCTAATTGCATTATTGCTTCGAGACTCTTTCTTTCTGACGCATTTTAGTTTGAGTTACGTGAAAGCAAACACAGGTACAAGATAAGTGGTACACAACAAACGTACTGTAGCAGTAATGTGTTGGCATACACAATAAGGCCTAAAGTCACTGATTGTTTTCATTGCTTTCTATAAGCACACTATTACATTTTTTATTGTATGTATAGCAATAGATGGTTGATTTCTTACTATTAGCAGGAAGATGGCACCATTGTCCTGGAGTGTGGGGGCCATCTTGAAACTGTTGTTGAAACTAGTTTGAGTGTATTTTTCTTTCTGTACATTTTTTAGAGAGCAGCATCCTGTGACAAAGTAGACCTTCTCCTGTCCTAGAGATTATCTTTTCTGATTTAAAGGAAGTCAGATCCTTATTTTTCACACTCTTGACTTCATCTATTGCTTTACAGCTGCAGACTGTTGCTGTGGTGAAGGCCAACAATTTGGTAAGAAGGAAAAGATTATGGATTCCCCCGCCAAAGCAATTGATGGAAAATGTAGACTACACTCACGACACAATTGTTGCCAAGGTGAGTCATTGCTCTTTAATTTAAACTCTCTGAAAGGCTTTACAAATCAAGGACTAGGGTTAGGATTATCAAATATACAATCATTTTGGATTAAGTGTAAATACTTATGAATGGATGGAATGCTAACGTGATCATATATATTGCATTTTTTGCATTATATTTTTATAAATATAACCATTTAGTGAGGTTCTCAGAAGTTTCAGGAGTGTTTACCTGACATTGAGATGAGAAGATCCGTCATCACAAATCCTCTGTTTTTATTTATTTGGTTATTTGATTGATTTATATATTGCATTGTCTTGTTTATGTTTCTTATGCTGATGTTATCTATTGTGTATCTTGTTTTGTGTGTGTTTGTACGGCGACCTTGAGAGCCTTGAAAGGCGCCTATGTAAAATAAATGAATTATTATTATTATTATTATCTTCAAAAATATAATAAAAACAAGTCACCAGAGGGGGCAACTGGAACATTTCAGCATGCTCAACAAAATGGAGACTAGTTACCACAGACACGCCTGTACCTGCAGGGTGGAGTCTTCTAAAAGAGAGCAAAAGAAGCCAGACAATTCTGAAGAGACAATAGCATTCTGAGACGTATATAAAATGAAGATTTTGAGTTTTTGGTTGTTTTTCTCAACATGAAAGATATATTAAAACATTTTTGTTTTTCCTGGTTATCATGTGTTTGTTGTTCCTTCTGATGCAGTGGAATGGTGAATGTGAATTAGTGTGTTTAACTGAATCAGCTCTGCATGTGTTTCAGATTCATTCGGATTTTGATGACGATCACGGAAATATGATATACTCCCTAGAAGGCATTGGCGCAAACAAACATCCCTTCAATGTGTTTGTAGTCGACCACATAACTGGAGACATTCGTGTAACCAAAATTCTGGACAGGGAGTTAATTGACACTTACAATGTGAGTTATACTTCTTCTGTGCATTTCATAGATATTCAAATATATTACAGTCAGATGCAACACATCAATGTCACAGGCTATTCATGTTTGTAAATTAAACTGCTAATACATTTGATGAAGACAGCAACATTTGACTCTACTGTTTTAGCTGGAAGGTGTTGCTAAGTACAACAATGGCACCCCTGCAGAGGACAATGTTGACATACGGTTCAAAGTAGGAGACCAGAACGACAATTCACCAGTGTTTGCAGTCATGAACGGGGAGGTAACTGAGCTTAGTACTACAGGTAAGATATTTTCTTTTGTGGTCAATTTGAACAGATGTCGATCCTGTTTTGAGATGGCAATGCAATCTTTAATGGTTTGCTTAAATAATGGATTGGGTTAAGGGTTTATTTCACATGGATACCTACCCATGTTTCCCCCATCAGCTCTGATCAGCCCTCTGATGAGAAACGCTTATAGATTGCAGGGCTAGCTTGTTAACAGTGATGTTTACTATCTGTTAGTCTTATTCATTTCTGCGATTGTTAGAGCATAGCTGTGTTTATTAGCAGCCTTGTCCACCTTTCCATCAGAATAATACTATAGGCCTACTGTCGTTAAAAAAATATGATGAATCTCTATAAACAGATTCCACATATGAATGCAGTTGTATGCAGTAAGCAGTCCGTTTGCAAAGAATAAGAGGCAGCATGCTTTGCCCTTAATGCAATCTCAGAACCCATTGGCTATCATTTGACAATGTTCTTTTAAAAGGACAACTTTTTTAAAAAATACAGTCGTAGATGTTGCCTCTCAATTCATACCCCATTCTCACATTTCAAATTTCTCACCCAACTCTAAACAATGAGCGACGCATGAAAAGGTGTTGGCTTTATTATGTGCCTTATTGTGCTTCAACTGTGTTCATGTGTTTTAATTGTGCTCATGTTTTTTCTGTGCTTATGTCCTGTTATTGTGCTCATGATTATGTACTCTTTTATGTCTTCTTTTAATGCCAATAATCTGCCAAGGAAAGCAGATGAAGCATTTATGGCTGTATTTGGCACATTTACATGATGGACTAAAGTGCTCGTGTTAAAATATTGGTACATTTTCCCTTAATAAATAAAAAATAAATAAAAGATGGGATTCGGTGATCTGCTGAAATTACAAGTCTTTCGAGCCCCTTGTCTTTAAAGGTGAACAAAGTAGCTACACATATTAGAGTAAACACAATCTTCAGGCCTCAAGGATAATGTATTTGTTGTCTATTGGTGAAAATAGCCTACTGGATATAAATATATATTTTATAAAACAAAACTACAATTCATCTTCAAGTTTGGGGACTGTTCAGACATAATCAGCCATACAAAGTGCAAAACAGATCTTCCAATTTCTGGACAACCTGCTCTACCTCCTTATTTCCTCTTTTACAGGCACTTCAGTTATGAAAATAATGGCAACTGATGCGGATGAACAAGGGGAAAATAACTCGATCGCCTATACTATCCTTAATCAAACCCCACCTGATGACATGTTCGGCATTTCTCAAGATGGGACTGTCTTTGTCAAAAACCCAGCCCTGGACAGAGAGGTACAGTACGAATTGCATCCAATTATGTCAATTGCAGTGAACTTCAATTCGAACTCCATCAGAATCGGAGGGAATCACCCTCTTTAATGGTCACACATCACACACAGTGAGATTTGGCCTCTGCATTTAACCCATCCTAGTACCAGGAGTCTAGTACCAGGAGCAGTGGGCAGCTATTGTACAGAGCCCGGGGAGCAATGGGAGTGAGGGGGGAAGGGGGATGTCCGGTGCCTTGCTCAAGGGCACCACGGACATCAGATGACCAATGTCAGCTAATCCAATCACCATGCAAAATCGATCATGAAGGTGTTGATGATTTGAGAGCAATCATGTGGAGTTGCCCCCCAAGCCCCTTTCTAATCTTGTTGTTGTAGCTTTTTTTTTACGTTTATTTTTACCAACACAGTAGGTTGACTTATACATAATGTCGGCTGCTGAACTGAGCATTTGACTAAACAGTGTATCAAAAGTCTCTGTGTAATGTGAAAGGTGATGAATTCACAGATAAGTGTCATATATTTTTTTTCTGGCCTGCAAATCTTATTAATTTACACAAACATAAATGTAAGTTAAAATGTGCAATAAAAGTCATTTCAGCCACTGGGGCACAGCATAGACCAGTGGTTCTCAAACTTTTTCTGTCATTCCCCACTTTTAACAGGTGGGCCTTTTCAAGCCCCACCTGTTCCTCATAACTCCAATAAAATGGTAGGCCAAGCTTAAAATGGTCAAAAGTATCGTTCTATAACAGGGGTATCCAACCTTTTTTAGGATGAGAGCTACTTTCAAAAAATAAAACAAGTCGTGAGCTACTTTTACTGTTTTTTTTTTAGATGTTGAAGTTAAATGCATCAATCTGGTGCACTTTGAGCACAAAATGAATTTATGGATACAGCTCTCAACACTCAGATGAAAGGGAGCTGTATACATTTAAATAATCCAAACATCTTTAGAATATGATCACAACCAATAACAAATCATTTAAACTTGTTTATTCTTATCTTATGTTATCTATAGCATTCTTTCTTTTTATTTATGCATATTTGACTAATCACTCCCCTTTTAAACAGTTTTTTGTTGTTGTTACTGTCCTATATAGTACACATTGGAATGATTTCTTACTTTATTTTTCACAACTAGGCTATATTAAATAGATAAAGGTGTGCTCTCTCTAGCTCTCTCTCTGTCTCGCTCGCTCACAGAGGCTGTGTGCTCCTCCGTGGCGATGACGGCTTGCGTTAAAAAATAAAAAATAAAGATAGGCCTATTTGTAAAGTGGGGGGACACAAACGGGATTTCGAAAAGTGTCACGGTTAAACTCCTTATGAAGTGGTGAGGTGCCGCTCCACATTGCTCGAGTTTCAGACACGCCTACCGGCAAGCTACAACGCACACCGCTGTGTGGACGGGCTGTGAGAGCGTTTCGCATGTGTGTATGAGAGATGTTTACATATGTCTGTACATTATTTTGGTTTCAGTTGTGTGTGTGTGTGAGCAGGCTCGCATTGGCCGCCGGGAGATTCTGGACTTTTCCCGGTGGGCCGCTGCCGTTGGTGGGCTGCTGCCTTCGGTGGGCCGCTGGCTCTGGCATAGGTGGGCCGGGTACCGCTTCCGCCACCGCAAACACCTGCCGTTGCGAGGCTCCGGCGGCTCCGGCGCAGCAGCGGCGCTGTGAAAGTCCACCACCGTTGCAAGTCTCCGGCTGTAACAGTCCACTACCGCCCGCGAGGACCCAGGTTCGATTCCGGCCTGGGGTCCAAAAAATGTATTTAAAAAAAAATAAGAAATTATAATAATAATCTCCCGTTCATCGCGTTCATTCGCGACCCACCTATCATATCTCTGCGCCCCACCAGTGGGGAGCGCCCAATACTTTGAGAAACGCTGGCATAGACACAGCGTCTGAGGAACAGGAACATCTGCTGCAGCACAGAGACCCTCCGAAGACTCAGGCTCATGGTTAAGAAATGGTGAAGCTCTCGATGCAATCCTTGTCGGGCCAAACAGTCTGATAGCCATCAAAGAAAACTTTGGAACGTTGTTGATGGAAACGTCGTGGATGGAAAATCCTGCTGCAGCCACATATTGTGTAGCGCTGTCTAAAGCCGTATAGATTATTAAAGAACCTTTGTGCAGAGTAATTACCTCATATCTTGCAAAATATGTACTTTTGCATTGACACAACAAAGTTTACAACTTGAATAAAACAGAGCATGTTAGAGATATTACAGCATGCTTATGTCTTCACATAGGCAACACAATTGATCTATTTTGGATTTAGATATCTAAAAAATTCCCCAGTGAATTAAACAATTAAGAAAAACCCTATTGAGGTTTCAATGAGATATATCTTCGAGGTGATCTATCTATCGTAGACCACCAGGGCAACACCTTGACATGATTTTTTCTCTAAGTACAAAATTGATTGTTGCAGCCACTGCTCTTAAATCCTCTGTCATTAGTGTCTCTGGTGGATATATAATATTGAATATAACACCCAGGCAGAGCACTTTAAAGTTGTTCATGGTAGATTTATGATAAGGTCCCCACTCTAAATCTGAATGAGATTACCAAGTGGCTAATTCTATAACTGGAGTTGCAGGAAGTCATAGCATTGCGTCCCTGAGCAAACTGAGTTATAATTAATTGATCCCCCTTTAAAATTCACACCTTTTATATTGGTCCCATCTCACAGCAATATGATTAGGTGCCTGTAAGTAATTTGTGACTGTTTTTCTTATTTTAGAGAACCGATCAGTACACTCTGACGGTCCAAGGTCAAGACTTAAATGGTGCATCAGGCGGAAACATTGCAACCAGCACTGTTGTCATTGACGTCAAAGATGTGAATGACAACCTTCCCACTTTGGAAAAATCTGAGGTAGATTTCTTACTCACACTCTTCTATATGAACTGCATCAACAAATAAAACACATTCTGCATCTCATAATATGTTTTACTTGCAGTATGAAGCCAGCATTGACGAGAACGAGGCGGGAGTGGAGGTGATGAGGATCAAAGCAGAGGACGTGGACATGAGGGCCACAGATAACTGGGAAGCCGTGTTTGACATCGTCAAGGGCAATGAAGCCGGATACTTCAGCATTAAAACAGACCCCGTAACCAACGAAGGCATCCTAATGCTCGACAAGGTACTGCTGAGTGAACAACACAGAAGCTTGCCCATAATGAACGTTTTAGATGTAGACATGAATAGGGGTACCACATTGGGTACTAACTCAGAAACAAACAAGTGAAACTGTGATCTAGTTGGCATTTAGGTCAGCATTTAGGGTGGCTGTTAGTCAGTGTCATCTAAGGCTGCCATCTGAGCAATATATATACAAAACGTGAAGTGTCCAGAAACAGCTACGTTTGTATAATTTAACAGGCAATAAGCTTTACATCAAAACATGTATTTTATGCTTCATTGAAGATACACAGAATAATGCAACGTAAACTTATGAGTGATTCAGTGAGTTTTACCTTGGCCACACTGTATCTGATACTGTTGGATGTGATCAGGAACACACAGGCTTCCTTCAGCTAAGCCGTTTAATTTGTGAGTACCATAGCTTGACTTAATTACACACAAACAGCTGTTACAGCTAACATGTAGTTAATTTCACTCAGTCCTAGTTGTACACAAAATATAATATAATATGTCTTTTATGTTTTGGGGTTTTCCCTTCCCAGTAGTGTGTTATAGGCAGGGCCGTCCCTGGCCAACACTATGTAACACTGGTGCTTTTATTGGCTAGCGCTCCAACACATTGTGCCTGATAGGCTAAGGGGCGGGACATCTCTAAGCGGTTGACCAATTACAACAGAGCAGTTTCAGACAGTGGTTGAAAAGAGGTGCTGCAGCACAGGCAGTATGAGATAAATAAAGACCTTTCTGAACATTAAAGCATGGAGACATGTCACAGTAGAGACACTAAATACAAACATGAACCTGGACATTTGCATAATAGGGCCCCTTTTCATACTTGCTAAATCTCTGTTCATTGTATGTGTGCCATCTGACAGGCTGTGAATTATGAGGATGTGAAAAACCTTGAACTTGGACTGGCTGTAAGGAACAAGGCTTCACCTTATGGTGGATCTGGAGGGGGTTCAGGTGGTTCAGGTGCTTCTGGTGCTTCCGGTGCTTCAAGTGGTTCAGGTGGTTCAAGCGGTTCCGGTGGTTCTAGCAGTTCCGGTGGTTCAAGCGGTTCAAGCGGTTCCGGTGGTTCCGGTGGTTCCGGTGGTTCCGGTGGTTCCGGTGGTTCCGGTGGTTCCGGTGGTTCAAGCGGTTCCGGTGCTACAGGTGCTTCAGGTGGTGGAACCACATATAACACCTATCCCATCAAAATCAATGTGAAGGACAAGCCAGAGGGGCCAAGTTTTGACCCCAAAGTAAAAGCTATTCCCATCTCAGAGGGAGGCTCTGTCAGCATTAATGATGTAATTGGCAGATACACCGCAATAGATGGAGACACTGGGAAAGCAGCTAAGAATGTCAGGTCAGTGCATAAACACACACATACAAATGAAAAAATCTGCAAGTACAACATCAGCTTGATTTTCTACACTCAATGATAATACCTAACACAGTGTATTCTACTGTAGGTATGTCAAAGGCTCAGATCCTGGCAACTGGCTCACAATTGACCCAAAGACAGCTGAGATCAAACTGAACAAGATGCCAGATAGAGAGTCTCCATACCTGATCAACGGGACGTATTTTGCTCAAGTACTCTGCATTACAGAAGGTAACACCTACTTTGTATCTACCCCCAGCATCAGATGTTTTTATGTAATGCTAGTATTTCTAAGTGAACATTATCTGTGGGAAAGTATGACACATCAAGCTTAAAGTCTAACTCTGGTCATGACTTAAACTGAAATGTTTCAAAGTGAAGCATTGTAGAAGCTAAGGTGGGCCCCAGGGGGACAACAGCCGTTGGTTAGCGACCTGTGACAGCACCCGACTGTCACTCAAAATGGCCAATACCATAGTTATACCTAAGTTTAAGCTTAAATATAATTTAAACAGGTTCATTATAAACGATCCAGCCCCTGCATGTTTATGAATTGGGCGATAAGCAATAGAGACCTTCGTTGCCCACTAGCAGAAGAAGGACTGATGCATTTGTCTCTGAACTTGTGTATGTATAATAAACAAAGGAAATAATGAATGATTTGTTTTTATTTCTGGTTATTTCTCCAACACAGACATGCCTTCTAAAACAGCCACTGGCACAGTAGCCATCCAGGTGGAGGATTTCAACGACCACTGCCCCACGCTAACCAGTGACTTCCAGACTGTATGTATGCCTCATGATGCCGTTATTGTGGTGGCTAAAGATGAAGATTTTTTCCCCAATGGAGCTCCTTTTGTCTTTGAAATCATCCCAGAGGGCACTAAGGGCAAATGGCAGGTGGAACACTACAATGGTGAGGAGAATACGGTGAAGATGTAAATAGACCTGAAAACATCCAAATAGATATGCACACTGAAGTATGAAGATAGTTAGAACAGGCTCTGTGTCAATATGAGTCAGTGTTTACCACATATTAATGTCATTTCAAAAACACATTTTAATTTAGAGTTTTATCCAAAATATTAGAGAAAACATATTGACTTGCCACACTCATCATCTGTTCGTCTCATGCCTGCAGACACTGCAGCCATCCTGAGGGCTAAGGAGACCCTGTGGCCCGGTTTATACGATGTGACTTTTGTGGTGAAGGACCAGCAAGGGCAGGCCTGTCCAGAACCACAGAAAGTGACGGTCCAAGTGTGCACCTGTGAGGATGGGGAGATGTGTGGAGAACAAGGCAAAAATGGTCAGAGCAAAAGAGACATAGAGTTAGGACCTGCAGGCATCGGACTGCTGTTCCTGGGTCTGCTGTTGCTACTATGTGAGTATGATGAGATGCTCATGGGATGAAGGTTCTTGGCTCTGTTCACACTACAAACCTTATAGTTGGACTAAAACTGTTGTATTTTTTCAGTCTTACTTCTGTTGCTGCTCTTCTGCACATGTGGGGACGCCGCAGGCTTTACTGAGATGCCTTTCGACACCAAATCTCACCTCATTAACTACCGCACTGAGGGCCAAGGCGAGAACACGGAGGTGCCGCTACTGAATTTGCCCGTACAACAGGATGCAAATATGGTCATGGCTAAAAACACTTTTGCATCGGCGCCCATGGCAGGTATGGGTTTCCAAAAATCTGTCTCTTCAATGGATGGGATGAACGGAGCTCTTTATGGAGAAGGCTTCACAGGAGCCCAGAGAGAAGAAACATGGGGGAATCAGCCCAGCAGCAGAGGCTACTATTCAGAGTTTGAGAGCAGAGAATCAGGAGGAGGGGGAGGAATGTATGATGGCATGGCTCTGCCAGACCACTTCCTGGGACAGTACTACAGTCAGGTGAGAAATCAATGAAATATTTGTTACTTCTACTACCACTGCAAATGTCTTTCCTAAAACCAAATATTTCGTAGTCTACTGGGGAACATATTCACAAATAAAGGTAACCTTATTTATCATTTCTTTATTCTTTTTAAACAGAAGGTGAGAAGCGAAAACGAAAACCTTGGAGGGAAGGATGGCCTTTTAGTTTATGACTACGAGGGTACGGGCTCCCTAGCTGGATCAGTGGGCTGCTGCAGCCTCCTGGAGTCCGAGAACGACCTGCAGTTCCTCGATGGCCTCGGCATGAAGTTCAAGACCCTGGCTGAGGTGTGCGGAGGCAAGAAGATCCAAACTGAGGTCAAACCAGCCTTCATTCCTCAGCCCAGTCCCTCCATCCACACTCACACCTCAGCATCAAGTGTGATGACCCAACAGATGCCTCCTCCATCTCAGGTGCAGCCGCCCGCCCCTCAGACTGTGGTCAGGGAAAAATCTGAACGTTCTCAGGTGGTGAAGGACGGCAGGGCCAGAGCAATGGAAGGGATGACCACAGTGAACACGGGGAGGACCATAGTAAATGAAGGGATGACCACAGTGAACATGGGGAGGACCACAGTAAATGAAAGGATGATGAATCAAGGCCAGATGATTTTGCTACAGCCGCAGCCGCAGCCCGTCTACTACACCACCGCCAACCCTGTGCTGCAGCAGATGCAGTACATGGTCCAGCCACAGGTTCAGAACACTATGATGCTGGCGGAGGCACCAACCTCTAACCTTCAGGGCATGGTACTGCTCAACGGCACCCAGACTGGACATGCCCAAGGCATGGTGGTTCAGGGACAGACAATGATGTCCAGCGGGCAAGCCGGGGGCCAACGCATGGTGCTGGTGGATGGGAACGGTATCCATGGAAGTGGTGGCAACCTCATCCACACTGGCAACCTTTCTGGCTCCCAGACCATGATGGTGGTGGAGGGGAACGGGATCCATGGAAGTGGTGGCAACCTCATCCACACTGGCAACCTTTCTGGCTCCCAGACCATGATGGTGGTGGAGGGAAAAGTCCCTACAGGGACAATGAAAGGGCATCATGGCAGTCAGACCCTCCTCATGCAGGGGGGCACTCTGCAGTCAGGGGGGCTTTCAGGATCTCAGAGGGTCCTGGTAGTCGGAGGGCAAAGCAAGGGAGGGCATCTGGTCCAGGAGGCAGGAGGTCTGTCTCAAAAGAATGGCGTCTCTGGCTCTAAAAAGGTCCTTTATAGCAAGGGCAAAACATCTGCTGGCTCCCAGAGCAACGTGGTGACTTCCTCTAGCACCACAGAGAGCAAAACCCCCACCTATCGCAAGGTGTTGGTGCAGGAAAAATTCACTGAGTTATAATATAGGAATGGAAACTGTAAAATAGAGTTCAAACTTCCGGCAAGGCAGCCTCAGATATTTTAACAAGAGACACTCTGTATATCATTTTCTGTTTATTTGTGGAGGGTGTGCGTGAGCAGTTTGACAAGAAATGAAACTACATGTAGATGCATGTTCGTATCGCTGCTTCTATTTCACTAAAGCATATCCACCCAAAATAATGCCATGATAGTGCACCACTAGGCCTGTTATTTTTTTTAATTAAAGAATACATTCATTATCACAGTTTTCTGAAGAACAAGTTTTTTTTTTTCAATGTTTGGATGGTTTTGGCAAGTATTATTGTGAACTTATTATGCACTGATAGGGTATAGGGTTAGCGTCAGAAAGTATAGGGTTAGCGTCAGAAGTTATGTGGCATGCAGAATGGACACAAGTGCATTTAGTAATTAGGAGATAGTCGATATTTCTAATACATTGAGCTCAATGGCCACCTGCACATTCCACCTCAGTAAAACAAATGTAGTTTCAAGGTAGACTGCATTTCAGTCAAAAGTTAAGGTATTCTAAACATATAATCTTTTGAGGTGCTCTATTTAAATCCAAAGCTGATTTCTAGATAAATCTTGTGTGTATTACAAAAGTAATGTTTGTAAGAAACAAAACATAAATTGTTTGTTCTGTTCATTTGTTTCCACTAACTTGCACTTTGTTTTTTCTGTAATGGGACCTGATCTAAACATGTTTCATCTACTTTTACAAATGTTTTTATATTCACACGATTTTGATAGTTGCTCTTGAATGAATGGTTAATGGTAAATGCTGGGTACAAGGTTTTTAAAGGCTCCCTGTCATGATTTTATGTGTTATTTAATGACATTCTAAAATCTATAATTGCATATTTTGCTAGGTTTACGAATATAACGTTATACAATTTTTTTAATGCTAAAAACTAGGGTTGATTCAGTTGAATAGAAACAGATGTGTTGGGATAAAAAAAAAGTCAATTTAAATGTCTGTCCCCGATGGGAAACATGTATCTACCACTAACTTCAATAAACGTTTCTACAATTCACTTGAGGTCAACAAGCGCTTTATGTTCCAATCTGTCTGCAGAACGAGAGGCTGATATAATGTGTTATGCTATATGACAAGTATTTCCTTTTTGTATTGGGAGTATTAACCTTGGTAAAATGCCACAGTGATTGACAGTAGGCCCACTTAAGATCAGGACAGAGCATGCTGAGGGCAGAATACGCGCCCTAAGAGAAGAAAATCACTCCAGAAAGAGTTGCATATTTTCCAGCCAACTTACACTGCTAACCTTGAAGCCATTAAACCTTGTTCCTGATTAAAGCCATACAAATCTAATGAAGATTCTTTATTTTCAGATGTTTAACCCTTTAGATTCCAGTTTTCTTACATAACGCCACTGTTTTATGGAGGAAAACAAGAGAAATTTAAATTATTTTCTGTATATTTAATAGTAGCAGGACTTAATTCTTTGTGTTTTCACAATGTGGTAAATCTGGACTATAAGCATTAATTTAAAAGGGGCCGTACTATGTTTTGGGGGATTTTCCCTTTCCAGTAGTCGTGTAGTTATGTACGTTTTTGTGACTGCAAAGGCTCAAATCCCTGTGTTCCCTTCAGAGGGAGTTACTCTCCCACACACTCCCCCCTTGCCTGCAACACCTCCATTGGACTCCTTTGTTCACTTCTTACATATAATAGTAACATCACTATGTTACACTCGTGCTTCTAAAGGCTAGTGCTCCAACACATTGTACGTGATAGGCTTAGGGGCCGTACATCTCTAAACAGTTGACCAATCACAACAGAGCCGGCCAGCTAACCAATCAGAGCAGACTGTGCGCTGGTTTCAGACAGAGTGTGAGAAGAGGTGCTGCAGCACAGGCAGTATGAGAAAAAGAAATACCTTTTTGAACATTATATGCATGTAAACATCATATACAACTAAAAACCAAACATATAATGACCAACAACTTTGGGTAAGTAAACGAATCATACATACTTCTTCTGCAATTGTTGAGCTGCAACAACTGACCTTCTACCAGCTGCATCTTGCAGAAGGCATTCAACAAGTGTAATTACACCCAGCCTCAAGCGATTATTTCTTCAGCTATAATAAATGTTCCCCACACCCAGTTTAGTTGTTTTTAAAATATTTCAATGATTTGCATTTGAACAATCTATGATCATACTGTCATACATTATGTTTTGCATCTTGTCATGTAACTCAATATTACTGGACACACTGAATTTGCATAAACGTAGCCGGCCAATCGGGGCCAGCCTACCTGAATGTGCGCGCAGGCCGCACAGTATATAAGGCAGCTACACCTGCTGACTGTCATCCTACATCCTCTTCAACGAGCGTCATAGGAAGAGACAGGGGCCCTAGGTAGTTAAAGTTAAACATGTACAAACCACAGACTGTCTGTGTCATGGCGAATGCAGTCGCTGCTTTAATTCTGTCTTTAGGACGTTGTTGTGAGTTTGGATGGAGCAGATATAGGTTAGTTTAGCCTGATCTGATCGAATGGAGATCGCTCCATTCAGAGAACACGCATTTTTAAACTTTTTCGCCTGCACAAGACGCATGGTCAAAGCATGGTTTTTACTAAGCGTTATCAGTATTTAGTTACTTCTGCATCATTTTGAAACGTGTATTACAATTAAATCACGGTAAAATAGGTTAATTTTGTCGTAGTTGGTTTCCACCACAGTATTTACATGGGTATAAGCCCCGCCCCCTCTCCAGCGCGTCCTGTTTGAATGACAGGAGTAAACACAGCTGACAGCCGCAGTGAAACTCCAGCGGTTAGATCGATGAGAATATTCGCATCGCATCCGTTGTGAACGCAGCATAATGCAGTTCAGAAACCACTGTTCTGACGCTTTTAAAGCAACTTGGAGATTTTAACAGTATCAGGGGCACACGGTGGCCGTAGGACATACAATTATTTTCGGGGCTTCACGGCCAGACCAAGGGGCAATGACGGCATGGCCGTCATGGCCGCCGGTGAAAATCGTACCCCGCCCACCACACTGCCTCTGACCGGCCTTTGGTTAACAGCTATCGTACCCCAACTTCCTATCACTGTGTGACCGTGGAGAAGTCAGGGCCGCAGCTTACTTGGCTGGGTAGAGCCTAATTGGTCTGAATAAGCCCATAGCTCCACCCTGCAGGTGCCAGCACAAGTGACTACACACTGCACACTACGTATCCCAGGTCCCTAAGGAGCATGGGAAGAACGTAAGTGTACTATGTCCCCCACACTCTCACACGCTTACCTCGTATAGAGTGTGCATGGACCTTAGTGCCCATAGGCAGGCGGGGAGAGTCCTCCAGCCCTGTATGGGGCTTACTGCGCACCACGTTTCCCGGGTCCCTAAGGAGCATGGGAAAACATAAGCGCATTATGTCCAAGGGGGTCAGATACAGCTTACTGACCCACAGCCCCCCTCCTTTCACCAGTCCTGTGTTGCCCCAGCAAGCACAGACGATGAAAAGGAGCCAGACATGGCCAAGAGATAAGACCTTATGAAGGGGCCTGGCGTAGACCAAGACGCCGCCGTGCATATGTCCTCCACACTCACGCCGTTGAACAAGGCTGTCGACACAGCCATACCACGTGTAGAGTGTGCACGGACCCCAGTGAGGAAGGCTCTC
This sequence comes from Gobionotothen gibberifrons, assembly GCA_943591055.1. NCBI lineage: Eukaryota > Metazoa > Chordata > Actinopteri > Perciformes > Nototheniidae > Gobionotothen > Gobionotothen gibberifrons. The sequence continues at coordinate 26,971 of CALSBZ010040627.1, forward strand.
CCCGCCTGCCCATAGGCATGTGAAATGCACTCGCAGAGCCATCCTCTCAGGCGTTTCTTGGACAGAGCTTTACCGGCCACACCATCCACAAAGCACACAAACAGCTGTGCAGTGCGTCTAATGGAAGCTGTGCGCCCTACATAACATGCCAGCGCGCGAACTGGGCAGAGGAGGTGCAATTTTGCCTCCCTGTCCCCAGTGTGGGGTGGAAGACTAAAGCCGCCTAACTGTATAGCCCTCGACCTGAACGAACTCCTTAGGTTCTTGGGAACAAAGGAGGGGTTCGGCCCCACTACGGTCACCCCGAATCAAAAGGCAACTTGAGTGCACCGACAGAGCAGTCAGCTTGCATACTCTTTTGGCCGAAGTCCAGGCAAGCAGCAAAGCTGTTTTCAATGACAGCACCTTCAGGGAGGAGAGCTCCAGAGACTCAAACGGTTCTGTAACCAAAGCCCCGAGCACTAACGGCAGATCCCACTGTGGGGTGGAGACATGCACCACTGGGCGCTGTCTCCTGACTGATAAAATAAAACCCTCATGCCATGGTCGTGAAGCGGCTGAAGCGCTGTGGCCACACTTTTGCTGAACGTGTGTGGGGACAGGGAGTAGTCGAAAGGTCTGTTGTACTCGTAGTCTGGCAGGTGTGCGTCATATGCGAGGCCCTGCCTTAAATGGAGCGTGATTTCCGCCAAAGATTTTGAAATTGGTCCGTGCGCAAAGCATTGTGGGGATTTTAAGACCGCGGAGGATACACATGTGCAGCCTCGAAATTTCCCGCAACAAAGGATGCCGGCCTCGGTAGAATTCCAAGCTTCCTGGACATTGGAATAGTCCTTCGGCGGGACTCGATGACGTAGCATCCTTGAAATAGTGGCTCTGGAGCAGCCTTCCTCGACATTGAGAAACACCCCCAGTGTCCTGTCCACCCATTCTGTCAGTACACAGCTGAGCCTCTATTCCCCATAAAACTGTGTTAGGGGACATGCAAGCAGCTGTGGAGCCGCAGCTAAGAAGCTGTGGTACTCTCTGGTGGCCCTCTATTTTTTCTCTCCAATCCAGTCCAATAGAGGCCTCCGCCTGTTGTCTATAGAATTAGGGTTACAATACATAACCCACCGTTTTTGCAACAGGGCCAGAATTTCTGTTGAAAGGAAACCTCCTGGGATGATAGATTTGGCACTCTTACAGCCTTGAATGGAGGAGGGACGCTGCAGAACTGGAGTGAGTAACCCAGTCCCAGTGTCCTGTCCACCCATTCTGTCAGTACTCAGCTGCGGAGCCGCAGCTAAGAAGCTGTGGTACTCTCTGGTGGCCCTCTCTGCCGACAAACCTTCCATGAAAGGAAGATTGGCTCATGGGGAACAGACATGAAAAGGGCAGAGCCTTACCTACCCCACCTTTAACTGCTGTTTCAATTCAGACGACTCGCTAAATCTGTTTAAGCGATCCCGAAGGATTTTGGTATCAGTAATGAGGTGTGGCCCTACCTAAGTGTGTGTGGCAGTTCACACATTCACACCTATAGCCTGACAACATTCAGAGGCGGTTCGTCGTAAATTGTCAGTGGGATCTAACAGTTTCAAACTTTCATCCAACAATCCACTCAGCATTCAATAAAGAAATTCGAGCAATATTTACCAAGTTTGAGAAAACCTTTCCGAGGAAAAACCCAGCTCTTTTGCTCCCTCTCTGCTAGTGTTTTTATGCTTGAAACAGGACAGAAAAACCTAAAGACACCTCCTCCATACCCATATTTGTGGAAACTGGGCATGGCCTCTAGTGTGCAGAACTTGCAAAATATTATTCTCGGCTGTGGCATAAACACAAGTCAGGAGCCCCCCCCTGTGCACTGCTGTGGGAAGAAACGGTCTCCTCTTTCTTATCAGTGACACCCATAAACCATAATAGGCCTTACACTCAACTTAACAAACCACTTGTGTTTTGTTTATACTGTAAATATAGAAAATCATAAAATATGAAGCATTTTCATTGTGAGTTATACAAGAATATAATTGATTATATTTGATTATAATTAACTTTCGTTTTAAGTATTCAACCTAATATGGAGACTACGACACCGGCTTACTGGCTTCGGCGGCAGTGGTGGGGAGAGCGGTAGTCCGACACGACCTGGCGGGCAGACATGTGCGGTGGACTTCCGCGGATTCCGGACCCGGAAGTGTCAGACACCGATCAGGCTAAGTCAACTTCTTCCTCCTCAGCAAACAGAGCCATAACCCGCACGGCTGGGATGGCGAACATTGGTGGCATCGCCTCGGCCATATCCTGGTTTCCCACGTCCACCACCTCGAGCTCGTCTTCGGCGTGGTCTGGTGCCAGGCACTCCAACCAGAGCTGGTGGGGATCGGCGCCCGCTATTAAGCCGGGCATGAGGGACAGGCCCGGGTTTCCTGCAGTGGCGACTCCATTCGCTTGCCTGGAGGTAAGATACTTTTTACTTGTTTCGAATGCTTTTCTCAGGTGTTGTCCCGCTCACTGAAGAGAAAAGGATGACAGTCAGCAGGTGTAGCTGCCTTATATACTGTGCGGCCTGCACGCGCATTCAGGTAGGCTCGCCCTGATTGGCCGGCTACGTCTATGCAAATTCAGTGTGTGAACGTTCACGTATCATTGATGAAGAGTAGTACCCATAGTGTCCAGTAGAGGGCAGAGCCTGTGTGAGATAGAACATAGATGGATTTCACCATCAAACTATTTGGTATTCACCCTGAAAAAAAAAAAAAAACATAGCCCCACATACACTGTTGCTCATAACATATTTGTTTACCTCTTCTCATGAAATGATTGTGTGTTTAATAAGGAATAAAAAGAGGAATGTGTGTTATTCCAACTTTATGGGCAACAGTGTAGATTCAAGACTGTAATATATTGGTGAATACAAGATCTTTGATTACAGAGATCATGTTGATGACGTAATGCATGTGTGCATGTTACGCGCCAGTTGAATAAAGATGGAAGTAGTCCGCTTCATCTGTTTATGTAGACACTTACATGTCCATAGAACAGAATATTACATGGTGTCAGAGTTAGTTCATTTATCATCGACCTGACGACGGAAGATGGAGAACACAGGCATCCAACACCACGAATGGACTGGGACTCGTCTAATCTGCCGGACGCATAGAGAAGGATTCGGCAGCATGTGCAGCTAATGTTTTCAGGCCCGCTACATGCTAAAGACGAGGAGGAAAAATGTAGCTATCTACTCCTATGGATTGGGGGAAAAGGCAGAGATGTCTTTTACACATGGACTCTCACAGAAGACCAAAGTAAGGTACTAAAAACGTACTATGACGGTTTTGAAGCTTATGTAACTCTGAAAGCAAATCCCATATTTGCGCGCTATAAATTTCATGAAAAAAATCCAAGGAGACAGTGAGAGTTTCGACCAGTTTGTAACGGAGCTAAAATTGCTAAGTAAAAACTGCAACTACCCAAACAGTGAGGACATGATTAGAGACAGGATTGTTTTTGCTACAAACTCACAAAGAGTGCGCGAAAAACTGCTATGTCACGGTCCAGACTTGACGCTAGAGAAAGCCATTGACATTGCACGTTCACATGAGCTAACACAGCAGCAGCTAAAGACAATGCTAACCCCCGCTGCTAGCCACGACAGTCGTTCTGCTCACGCAGTTAGCAGAAAACCTTTTAGAGCAGACCAAGCATCCCGTGGGCACAAGACGACATGGAATGATCGTAACAGCACCGTGAGGAGCAAGGAATGTGGAGCATGCAGGAGGAATGTCCAGCAAAGGGTCGACAATGCAGCAAATGCAAGAAGCCCAACCACTTTTCTAAAGTGTGTAGGTCACAAACACAGCAGCCACAGACGAGATATAATCCCAGAAAATTGCATACCATCTCAAACAGTGCAGAACAGTCACTAGAAGAACTCTATATTGATGCTATCATAAAAGAGCATGAAAACACAGATAGAGAACAGGCATATGCAGAAGTAGAAATAGGAAAAGCGAGGCACAAACTGAAGTTTAAAATGGACACTGGTGCTCAGACTACTATTATACCAGCAAACACATTCCACAAGATATATGGAAGTGTAATACTAGGCCCCACATCAAGCAAACTCTCAGATTATGGTGGGCACAGGATAGAAGCAGAAGGAACATGTAGACTGACATGTAAACACGGTGAGAAAACAGCCATGGTAGATTTTGACATAGTCCATACAAATGCTCCACCTCTGTTAGGCTTAAGAGCATGTCTAGATTTAAACCTAGTCGAAATGATACATGTAGTTGATGCAAAGCCGATAACACACACAACCATGATGGAAGAGTTTGCTGATGTGTTTAAAAGCATCGGACTGTTTCCTGGAGAATGCAGTTTCCAACTCAAACCCTCTGTACCACCAGTGGTATGTCCACCTCGACGCATCCCCTATGCTCTGTGTGACCGGATGAGTTGGACGACATGGAAAAACTGGACGTTATCCAAAAAGTCACAGAGCCAACTGAATGGGTTAATGCACTAGTAGTGTTGGAAAAGCCGAAAACAAATAGGCTGAGAATATGCCTAGACCCCCGCGCCCTGAACAAAGCTATCCAAAGACCCCACTATCCACTCCCTACTCTAGATGACGTCACACCAAAACTGGCTGGAGCACAGTATTTCAGTGTACTAGACGCCAGATCTGGATACTGGAATATAAAGCTCTCAGACGACTCATCTATGCTAACCACGTTCAACACGATCTACGGCAGGCACCGTTTCAAGAGACTGCCTTTTGGAATCATATCTGCACAGGATGAGTTCCAGAGGAGAGTGGATGAGGCCTATGAGGGGCTTCCAGGCGTTTCCGCCATCATAGATGACATCATAGTCTACGGCCGCACCAAAGAGGAGCACAACGCCAGCCTGCGTGCCATGCTGGAGAGAACCAGAGAAAAAGGCATAAAGCTGAATAAGGACAAGTGCAAAATATGTGTGCCTGAGGTAAGCTATTTTGGGCACAAGCTGACAAGAGAAGGCATCCGCCCTGACCCGAACAAGATTAAGGCCATCAAAGAAATGACTAACCCACAAAGCAAGGCAGAGTTGGAGACCATACTGGGCATGGTCACTTACCTTTCCAGGTTCGCCCCGAGAATGTCAGAGGCAACAGCTCCACTCCGGCAACTGTTAAAGGAAAACAGTGAGTTTGTGTGGGACTCAAATCATGATGCAGCCTTCTAACGAGTAAAAGACATCCTAACACAGGAGCCTGGCCCAGTACTCACCTACTTCGATCACACAAAGGAGGTGAAGTTACAAGTCGATGCTTCCAAACACGGCTTAGGAGCTGTCCTGCTCCAGGAAGAGAAACCAGTCGCATACGCATCAAAGACACTGACTGAAACTGAAGAGAACTATGCTCAGATCAAAAAAGAGCTATACGCAGTGCTCTTTGGATGTAGGCGGTTTCACCAATACCTGTATGGACGACAGGTGATCGTCGAGTCAGATCATAAGCCACTTGAATCAATCATGCGTAAGCCCTTAGCAGCTGCACCACCGCGTCTGCAGCATGATAATGCAGCTACAGAGATATGACATCACTATCGAGCACAAACCAGGGAAACAAATCCCTGTTGCAGACACTCTGTCCAGAAAGCCACTTGAGTGTTACGACTGCTGCATGAGTGAGGGCATGGACTACCAAATACACTGTGATCAGCAACGCTCCGGTAAGCGACCGCAAAATGGCAGAGATCAGAGCCCCTACAGCCAAAGATGAGCAGCTCTCAGTGCTGAGACAGGTGATCCAAGCAGGGTGGCCCGAGAAAAACCAAACATTTCCACCTGCAGTCTCAGAGTATTGGAATCATAGGGATGAGATATCAGAGACAGATGGCATCCTACTGAAAGGAGAGAAAATCATCGTGCCGCACTCACTCAGGGCTGAAATGCTTTCACGCATTCACACAGGACACTTAGGGATAGAAAAGTGTAAACAACGTGCAAGAGATGTACTGTTCTGGCCAAGGATGGGTAAGCAGAGAGAGACACTAGTAGGGACCTGCAGCACCTGTCTTGAGCGACGCAGCTCACTCCCAAAAGAGCCTATGATGTCACACCCAATCCCAGAACAACCTTGGCAGGTAATAGCCACTGATCTGTTCACATGGAACAGTATGTAGTTGTAGTTGACTATTATAGTAGGTACTTTGAGGTAGAAAAATCACCAGCCTCGCCTCCTCAGTAGTCATCCAAAAGCTGAAGGCCATGTTCGCTACGATTTGGATACTGGACCTGGCTACAGTTCACAAGAGTTTAAAGCTTTTGCTCATGCATGGGACTTCAGCATGTCACAAGCAGTCCTCTGTATCCACAGAGCAACGGGCTAGCAGAAAAAACTGTTCAGACTGCCAAAGCTCTCATGGACAAAGCCGCTCAGAGAACTGACCTGTACCTCAGCTTGTTGGAGTATAGAAACACACCAGTGGATGGTTTGAAATCGCCAGCGCAGCTACTCATGAGCAAGCGTCTGCGCTCCATCCTTCCCACCACTGAAAAGCATCTACAACCAGAGCTTGCCTGTCACAGCACCGTTCACAGCAGGAGAGAACAGTGCCAAACACGACAAAAACAATATTATGACAGGAATGCCAGATCACTGCCTGCACTACCAGTGGGAGCCACGATCCGCTTCCAGCTTCCAACAGGGACATGGAAACCTGCAACAGTAGTCGAGCCAGCAGGTACCCAGAGATCCTACAACATCTGCACGGACAGAGGTCACATGTTTCGCCGCAACAGGCGTCACCTTCTACAAACGTGTGAGAGTGACACAGATCAGGAGACTCCATCAGACGAGCAGTTGGAGCCTGAGGACACTGAGACTTTGCAGCAGGACACTGAGAAACAAACAGGCCCCAGAGAGCAATCACACATTGTTAACAATAAGATCACAAGATCAGGCCGCATAGTGAAGCCAAGAGATGTGTTAAACCTGTGAAAAAAAAGAAAGAAGAGAAATGCAATACTGACAGTGCACTTTGATTGAATCTGTTTATTATGCAACACTGACAATGCACTGTGATTTGTGTTTGTTTAGAAATTGAATTTAACAGTTTTGTTTCAGAAGCAGTACTACATGCTCTATTAGAATTATTCCTGGGCAACTGTTCAAAAAGATAAGTTAAACTGCAGAAGTGTTTACTAAATGTTGATGTACAGCCTTATAATATTCCCTCAGTGATAGAGTGATCACAATTAGTAGATATAGTGCCTTAAGACGTACATTTATTTTAAATGCTTTAAATGCGTATGGTTATAATTTGTAATGGCAGCTATACTGTTCTTTTCTAAAGAAGGGGGATGTAACATCTTGATGAATACAAGATCTTTGATTACAGAGATCACGTTGATGACGTAATGCATGTGTGCATGTTACGCGCCAGTTAAATAAAGATGGACACTCGGAATGAGAGAAGTAGTCCGCTTCATCTAACTTACATGTCCATAGAACAGAATATTACAAAGACCATAATGCAAATGTTCAGGTTCATATTTGTATTGTGTGCCTCTTCTGTGAGATGTTTACATGTTTTAATGTTCAAAAAGCTCATTCTTTTTCTCATACTTCCTGTGCTGGAGCACCTCTTTTCACCCTCTGTCTGAAACCAGAGCCAAGTCTGCTCTGATTGGTTAGCTGGCTGGCTCCGCTGTGATTGGTAAACCGCTTATGTCACTTTTCCACCAAACCAGTTCCAGTTCTAGCTCCATGCTTGTGCTCTTCTGGTTCCAAACTGGTTCTTCTTTTTAGCCACAGTTGTATTTTCACCACTCAGATCCCAACTGGTGCTGCATCATGAAATCACTGTACGTCACAGATTTTTTCCCCCAACGCCGCTAACAACAACAACAACAATGGGGGACTCTGTCGGGTCGATGATCGTGTTGCTTTTAATCATACGAAGCCAGATTAAATTAAAGAACTACTACATTTGCTGCAGTGCTGCTCACCCACCGGCGTTAAGTCTACCGTTAACGGAAAGTCTGACTGTCACACAGCAGCTGATGAATATCCCCCCCCCCATAAGTGAATGTGTTTCAGTATGAATTGACGCTGTTTGGCATCACAACGCTGTTATTAAAGTTTCTCTGGTATAAAATGGGTGATGTTAGCATAGCAACCGAAGCTAATCTGACTATCTTGACAACTTGTTGTTATCCTATTGTGGCAAAAGCCGTTTTCTACAGGCATATTTTACTGGCCTATTTTTCATTATGATTCTACTTGTGATAGTCGGACATGGCAACCTGTGTAGTCCATGTGTTGATTCCATCCGATAGCTGCTCTAATACAAAACGGCTTATGTCACAAGAGAGAATGTCTGGGAGAGAAACTCACAGGGAGAACACAGGGATTTTAGCCTTTGCAGACAATTAAAGTGCACAGGTCTCAATTTGGCTTGAAAGATGAAGCTAGATGGAAGCTGGAAAGAAGTGACAAAAGTAGGAAAGAGAAGGGATTAATGTCAATGATAGCCTACAAAAATTAAATCATGAATGCCCTTTTATGAATCATTCATGCTTACCTGTCCTATCCTGTGTCTCAGTAAAGTAACACTATGTAGGACTCTCATTCAGTGCATAACAAGTTCCAAATGATAATTATCTTTTTTGGAATGTATGTAACATTTACAATGTGTTGAGGGATGGGTGAGCAGTGAGGCAAACAGGAGGAGTTGTGTCGAAGAAGCAAAACGAAGGGGGCTGGCACATCTAGAATAAAAGAGGAGGGAGAAACAAAGAGGAGCAGAGGGAAACCATGTTCTGAGGGCCTGTGGGTGTCAGGAGCCGCTGCAGAGGAACAGTTTACAGCTTTTACCTGAGACATGGAGGGTCTGACCACCATAATTTTACTGCTTGGCCTGTCTGTTCTGGTGAGTCCACTATCTGTTCGTCTTTTTGTCCATCTGTCTGTCAAATATTATCATCAAAATGTACGGAAAATGAAAGTAAATGTACTCGTTATTCAGAATAATTTACAAATGTATTATAATTATTGATGCATTAATGTCTTTTTCATTTTAATGTTGCAGCTGGTAAAGATAAAGATCATTTAAATAATATTTTTTTCTTACTGCTTGGTTGTTTAATTGAATGCATTATTTATGGGTTGATTCTTCGTTTATATAGATCGGAATAGTAATGTATGTATGTAGTGCAGTAAAGAGTATAATAATTAGGTTGAGACAACGATTACAGACTTGTGGAGTAAAAGTAAAAAATAGTAGAAAATGTACTGTACCTGTACAAAAGTATCTCAAAATAGTACTTTTCAAACACAGGGTACACAGAAAACAAGAAATGTAATTCAGGTCAAACGTTGAAACCTTTTTGTGTGCACATGCAGCATATGTACATTATAAATAAGATTTCAAGTAAAACAAGAGCTGAAATGGGCAAGAGGAATAATAGAATAAATACAACAATAATATTTTTTTAAATACATTGGATACCGTGAAATTAATCAAAAAGTTCACAACAGATAACTCTCTCCGTAAAAGTAAGACTGACCCATGTCAAAATGAATAAAAACAATATAAAAAGAAAAACATTCAATAAATAAAACAATGAAAAAAACGAATTAAAAGCTAATCTACAAAAATAGGTCCTTAGCTGTCGTTTGAAAAATATCTCCAGGTAGGGTGTTCCAGAGTTTGGGAGCGTATCTATAAAAGTTGCTTCACCAATCTTATTTTGGGGGACTTAAGGCATATTTAAAAGCCATGTCATTCAGCTGACGCTTTTTTACCAAAGATAGTTACATACACTTTAATAACACATGCCTAGGGAGGCAATTTGTGTACATTATATATAAATAATAACTCATTTCCTAAAAGACATGCCATGATATATATTGGTAGGAAAAGGTGCATTAGTGAACAGCTTGCTGTATACCTCTTGTTTTGGCACATCAATGTTAGTAGATAACTACAGATGAAGCACTTAATTTCGGACAGTTTGAAACGCAAGGGCAGTAATTGGTAAGTGGTCTGCCCTCGCTCAAGGGAAAGCCTCCAGCTTGACTTGAGACCGCCCCCGTTATAAATAAATGTAATTATAATGAAGCCAGCTGCAATGGATCATTGAACACCTGAAATTGAAAATCTGGCAATGCCCTCTTGGAAAATAGTGGGAGGGCTTGACCTTCCTCGAAACTGGGCGTAGGCAGGAACAGGTAAGCTGGAGTCCGAAATTAAGTGCTTCATCTGTAGCACCCAATCTAGATAAAGACAACAGGCTAACCCATCTGAAAACAAGATATTCTAAACTCTGACTTTTAATTGTTATTTGGGACAGCAGAAGCAGGCTTTAAGCTAAGATTTAGCATACTGGTGAGGTTTCATCTCACCATCAAATTACTTAATTAGGGCTGTCAAGTTAACACGTTAATAAAAAAATTAACGCCACTAATTATTTTAACGCAATTAACGAATTTTTTGTCCTCGGCCATCCCGTAGTTTCAGAGCGCATCGAGTTTAAAATACCATCTACAAGCCGCCCGCTTGCGGCAGACCACACTTCCACGCTCACCGGCAGGCCCGGACTGGCCATCGGGAGGACCGGGAGGGTGTGTGTATGTGTGGCGCGAGCGAGAGAGAGAGAGAACGCGCACACCTTACGTGTATTGTTGTTGTTAGCATCTGGTGCTAGCTAGCTGCGCTAACGGATATAAGGAGCGACATTTCGCCGACAACTGCGCCGAGCACTTGACTTTATGCAAGGAGCGAGACAGTGGGACATTGTACGAAAAGTCAGCACACTCAGCACGGATAGTGCGCGCAACATGATTGCAGCGTCCAGGCCTCTCACTCCATAATCGTCCAGGAGCGACGCTTGGTCAGGGTCCCGTGGTGTGCAGTTGTGACGCTCCTAAATTCCTTCAGCTTCATAAAGGGACGCAAATAGCTTTCAACTGATTGCAATGTATTCCCATCTGCGGCAGGATTTGACGCTCATGGAAGCACGGCATTCATTTGTATCGGCTGCCCTTAAAGGCAATGTGAGCGTCCATATTTTTCCGGAGTTTAGGATGGCAGAAGACACTACACTACCCAGAATCCCCAGCTATCGTTTAGGACTACACCATGTGCTCTGTTTGACAAACCCCGTGATTAGTTCTCAAGCTCTGTGATTGGTTGACCTCCAACTGCATTCCATATAAAAAAAACGTTTCGTAAAAGATAAAATCATATTTTATTCAGCAGTGCTTGCTTTACTATTTGAAAGTCATCACATGAATGCATTGTAATAAATGGTTCGGCTGCATTAAATATTACACATCTGTCGTAGTTCTTTATTTATCTACAGAAATCGTGCTCAGAATAGACCGGAAACTATTCTTTTACCGTTCAGTTTTAATTTCACAATAAAGTTAGTAGTAATATTTTGTTTTGATATTATTGTTTTTTATTAACTACTAGACCGCTGGGTCATGTTAAGACCATCTTTTCTGTGTTGCTGTGGGTTTTTTCCATCGCTTTTGTGTTACAAATATCAAAACAATAACTAAATATATCCGTCGTAAACTAAACCAGAAACAGCAGTATATTTTATTTAGTTAACACTGTAAACTTGACAGGTTTTCAACCCAAACCACCTACTGGTTAAAGCACGTTATTACACGTTTAGAGTAATGCAATGCAGGTAGATTGTGTCGCTTTTTAATTACTGTTTAAAATGCCTTTTTCTTAATGTATTTCATTTCTGAAATACATTAATGTACATAAATGTATTTCTTCAACAAGAAGACCCCTTAGGTCACAGGCTCCTCCAACAGTGCAACACAATAAAACAGATACACAGAAGAAATAGTGCAAGTAAATTCAAAAAGAAAAATAGTAAAAAGTTAAATAGTGCAATACGAGTCTACAAGTGATTGGAATAAGATATATTAGACTAATCATTTCTAAGTAGCAGCCAGATTAATGTTATGGATGTTGTTTCAAAGTTCAGGTGTTTAATAGTCTTCTGGCCTGTGGGATGAAGCTGTCCCTGAGTCTGGTGGTTTTAGTCCATGAAATGCCAGACGGCAGCAGACAGAACAGTTTGTGGCTGGGGTGATGGGGGTCTTTTATAATCCTGAGGGCTTTCTTTAAGGTTAACCTGGTATTTTTACTACATTTATTTGAGTTACTTTACAGATTTGGATTAATGATGTGAAATATAAACAACCCTTAAATCAGACTTTAGTTACACCTGAGTAAAATTCAGTGAAGGTGATTGTGAAGTGCCAACAATCAGGCGAGATATTTGGTAGTGGGTGCTTGAGAAGACAAAAAATGTATCTGCAGATCCCTATAAAGCATATTCATTACTCGTTATTCTCTACTAATAGTTCATTAAAGACTGTATATAATGACTATTTTGCACATCCCTTTCAAGATTTCAAGATGTTCTAAGGTTTATTGACATATCATAGTATACACAACTACGTGTATTTGTATTTATTTATAGAAGGACCATGCATACAAAAACATTCATCTCAGCAAAGAGAAGAGATGCAATATGCCAGATTATAGCTAATAGCTCATTTCCATCTGTGGTCCTCAGGCAGGTTCATAACAATCAATAAACAAATAATGACATTGCATGATCTCTATCAGTCAAACCATTTTAAAACCTGATTTAAGTACAGCTCAATACATTAATACATAGTACACTTGAAATACACTTACATGATCTGCTTAAACAAGTGCTTAAACATAGCAATGTTAACTATGTTTAAGCACTTATTTTAACTGATATTATACATGTAGTATACTCTTATAAGATGTATGTAGATAGTATAAGAAATGTGAAATGCAATAACGCGCTTTAACCACTAGGTGCCCGTCTATCAGCTGTGCACCGTTATGGTGTAAATACAGTCAATCTATCAATTGGATCAAATATAAAAGTCAGCCGAATTATTGTTGATACTGCAAGGAGGCGTATTGTGTGAAAATAAATGTAAGATGTTGTTTAACTGCTGATATATTTAGGATCCATGTCACGTTTTCAGTTTGGCGGCATTTCCTCCTGTTTGTCTCTGCAAAGCCCTCATGTTTCTAAATATACAACTACGGCAGATATTTCATATTTAATGCAGCCGAACCGTGTATTACAAGGCCGTTATGTGAAGACTTTCCAAGAGAAAAGCAAGCACACTCGGAATAATGTATTATTTTATTTTTAAAATATGTTTTGGGATTTCACATTTTACAAACACCAAATCCCAGCGTGCTTTGCGGCTAAATCGATCTGAGATTCTTGCCTCCGTCTGTTTCCGGTTTCGTATTTCGTAAGGATGTATTTTGTACACACATTCCTTCACATTTCAATTTTAATTTACATTAAAGTATTTCGTGAGGCCTTCTAACATTTTTAAATATAACTACGGTTGTAGTTGAAGAGTTTGTAAATGAACATGAACTGAAGCTGTTGCCTGGCAACGCAATCACACAACGGCACGTCCGTTAATTCCACATCCACCTGGATTAACATCGATTTAATACATTAATGTAGCCTTTGTTTCGACCAGCTGGGGGCAACAAGAACATGTTCACAAAACCTATCAATGTCGTTTAATCAACAAGGATAATCTGGTGTTTTTGAGTTGATGAGTAGTGGATATATCACTGTCAAATCAATTGACAGTAAGGAGAATACTTACTTCCTGGTGTGCAATTCTCTGTTATCCAATGGGAACGGGCGCTCACATTGCCTTTAAGGGCAGCCCAGAGTCAGCCGACACAAATGAATGCCGTGATTCCATGAGCGTCAAATCCCGCCGCAGATGTGAATACATTGCAATCAGTTGAAAGCTATTTGCGTCCCTTTATGAAGCTGAAGGAATTTAGGAGCGTCACAACTGCACGCCACGGGACCCTGACCAAGCGTCGCTCCTGGACGATTATGGAGTGAGACTGTGTTGCCTGCAACAACACCATGCCGTTATCGTGATTCTGATTGGCCAGGAGACATTATCAAAGATGTTCTATTGAGAAGACGATCACTACGTGACAAACGTTTTCAAATCCTAGTCCTTTCTAGTCTTCGGTATTTCCAGACAAGTGGCTACTGAAATCAATCTTACTAACTGCTGTCTGTGCAATTTACTCTGCGCGAGTTGGCAGACTTTATTTTGCTTACTTTAACTTCATTTTTTATGGTGGGGCTAAGCCATTTCTTGGTATGGCTGTAGCCTACCCCAGCCATACCATGGCACCGCCACTGCCTGTGGCTAAAAGCTTAAAAGGTATAATCATTTATCTATCATTTTCTCACACTGACTCACTTTAAGAGGAAAATAAGAATAAAACCTGCATGACCTTTCTTGCTTGTTTGTTATTCGGCAGGAACCGTTAGATCAATTGAAGAAAAATACTATGTGATTACTTTGTGAGTCATCCTACTCCTTTTGCTTCAGCAACTCATAATTATACGCACACAAATACACACACTGGCAAGTTGGAAACAGCAACATGAAAATACATTGCCAGTTGAAAGGAAAACAGTTGGGCTTTGCTGCTGCAGTGCTTGTGCTCAGGCTTGACTTCTCCAAAGAAAGATGTGATAAATGTCAGATTTGTTCTGCTATCTAGGCCTTACTTGGATATGTTCCCATCAAACACTCATGGTGCTGCCCTCCAGCATGAGGGTGAGGCACTCTGGTTCTATAGAGACAGATCATAAATATTATCCAATTATAAAGCAGTGCTTCGGTTCAAAATGTTGCTTCAAACATTTTTGCTGGAAAGTTTCCCAAACAACTGCAATTTGAACCAAGTGTCTTTCGTCTCAAATGAAGGACATATTGTATGATTCTATGTTTTGTGTTTTATATCGGATGCCAGTATCCAAACTTATAAAGACAGAAAACAGTAAGGGTGTACAATGTGTATACACTGTGGAAGTAATTTATCTTTAGCATCAAATGTTGAAAAAAGTTGAGATGGTTACCTCCAAGAAATCAACCAAAGAAGGTTGGGTCCCTTTCCAGTTGATCCACATAAATATACGTACATTTTTTGCAATGTTCAAGTAAGTGCTTGTCGACAGTTAAGCCCAACACGATTTTACATACATTTAATTAATGGATTTTATGTTCTTCCTTGACAAGTAGCAGACCTCCTAGTTCGTGAAACGGAAAAAGGACAGTCTCTCATTCAGTCACTCATTGCCTCCTTGATCAAGACAATGCCTTCCCTTTGCATAATCACACCATTATGACAATTCTGGAACATATGTCTGAATTAAAACATCAGTGGTTTCTATTGAAGTAAAACACAACCGTGTTATTTAACAAAACAGTATTTAGTCCAACCCGACAATTATACATCAACTCAACAAAATATACCCTTAACAAAAACAGCGCTCAAAGCAACACACAAAACCCCTTAGCGAAACCTTTCAAAACAACATAAATTAAAGTGCATTTTTGCTATTAAAGTTTGTGACAGGTAATTTAAAAAACGGTTTGAAAATAAGTTCCAGGCTATCATCGTGAAAAGCATCGTGTGTGTGTGTGTGTGTGTGTGTGTGTGTGTGTGTGTGTGTGTTTTATTTTGTGTGTGGCGTGTTTGTCACCTCCAGTCAGTATTAACCAATTGTCTCGAGGTGTAGTTCCAAAAACACATGCCTATCAACAGCTTATGGCTTGAGAAATGCCCGGTGGCATTTATAATCACACTGGTACCAAGTACCCTTTCTGATGGTGGGGGGGGGGGGCTAACAGTTTCAAATCACTCTTTCTGTGAAAGTGTGGCAGAGGCTGCTGTCTTTTTGAAGGAGCTTCAGGGCGTTTCTTTGTTCTGTGGCTCTGAAATGATACTGTTGATGTTGTTATGAAGCTGTGAAGCAACTGACTCAGCTGTGCCCTGTTCAGACAGCATTGCCTCCATCTCTGATATGGCTCTTAACTTGAGTTCCTCCAACTTTTTTTCAGCAATGTATGTTTGTTTTGAACCTTAGATCTTCTTGCGATTCCAGGTTGTTGTTGGCGGGGTTGGCAAATTCCTCCCTCAGGTAATCCAGGATTGACATTTTGATATTGGGCGAGGCTAATCAGTAAGTAATCAATACATTCTCAAAATCGATTTTAAGACTTTGACATGTTCCTCACCTGATTGAGCCTGTACACTGACTCAAGGACTTCTAGTTATTGCCTGGTCAGAACAAGAGACTAACTAATTAGCTGGTATGCAGGGATATTTAACTCTTTCTGCACAATGGCAAGGTCTCTTCTCCTCTTTCAACTGAATGGGAAGCTGCTCTCTACCTTCTTACCCACAGGCTTTTATTAAATTGATGATAATACAAATTATAATTACTTCCCCGGGGAAAAAAACTCAGCTGATGGCCATTACACTGTGGCCATTGTGATGTAGGAGGTCATCCGTCCCAGTGGAGACCCCCTCCGGAGGTGATCCGGGGACCCCCAAAACCGGAGGTTGCCCTCCACTGAGGGGGGGATGGTCACCAGCCGCTGTTTGTGCTCTTGGGATCCAAATGCCGGCTGGAGAACCACCTCTGCAGGCGACGCATATGCAGCAACCAAAATGTGGCCACATTGTGAGCAGCCGCCATGAGACTCAAAGTCTGCCTGACAATTAAAGCTGTCACTGACGCCCCCTGTCGCAGCCTGTGGACCGCCCAGAGAAGGGACGCACTTCTGCTCTCTGACAGGGTGGCACGTAGCGCGCCTGCATCGAGCACCACTCCCAAATACAACGCCTGTTGGTGAGGTATGGGGGTGCTCCTTTTTTCAATTGAACGCAAAGCCTAATTTGGTTAGGTGTGTGATCAATTGTGCTGTGCAAAACATTGCCTTTTCCCGAGACCCAGCCATGACTATGAGGTCGTCTAGTAAAAGAAAACTCTCATGCCATGGGCGCGCAGCGGTTGAAGCGCTGTGGCCACACATTTGCTGAATGTGCATGGGGATAGGGAAATAGCCGAACGGCAGCCGTACTCGTAGGCTATCCCCTGGAAGGCAAAACTGTCAAGCTCTTCAGAATTTTTGCAGTTTTCCCCGCTTGAAAGGGATGGTACAGTCCATAGGAGGTTTCACTGGGTTTCACTCATACAATGACCACAACTTTGTTTTCTTTTTAGTTCTTCTTTACTTTAGTTTTTGTTGTTGCAGTACAGCATATGTAGGTAGTACAGTTGTACGGTTGTAAGGTTGTGAGTAAGTAAGTAAGGTGAAAAACCTTAAATGAAAAATAAAAAAGAAGTACTGTAAATACAATGCACATGAAATACTAAATGCAAAAATACATGCTTTACATATATTTTTTAACACTTGTGAATATTGTTTTTACTTTCTTTATGTATCTTTATGAGTTTTTAACTTATATACACTCATATGAAATGCAAATATAATAGACTGAATTTTTAGCAGCATTCAAACCGTTTCTATCAATCTACATATCTTAACAAATCACATTCGTTTTTTAAATCAACACTCATGTTGCTTTAGCTTGAGGACATCAAACAAACAAATGAAATGCACGTTCTGACGTGCGCCACGAACGGCAAGTTTTATGACTCTTAAATAAACAGTCTATCTCTCACCGGCCGCTTCTTCAGGTTTTATGGCTGCACCAGTGCTGCTTCTTGAAGTTTCTTCTGCGCGACGTTGCTGCTGCTGGACGCACACTTTTTGGTTGGTGGTTTGTGGAGGATTGTGGAGGATTGTGGAGAATTCTTCTCCTTCTCCCTTCTCTCCCTCTGTCGTTTTTTGATTACTTCTTTCAGGTGTGGTGCCTTTAAAGGTGCAGCGACGCTGATTTGTAATTAGGGACTGATTTCAGACAGCTGCCACTCTGTCGATCAGCCCGACTTTTTAACCCTTTCCTGTGAGGATTTTTCCAAGTTGACTTCACACCTCCCACTCGACCTTCCAGTGGAGACACCTGGGAGGTCGCATGTTACAAAGGTAAACTTGGGTCAGACGCTTTGTTCTGCTCTTCAGCGGGAAGCAAGACGACCAGTCGCCTGACGTCTCTGTGAAGAACTGTCGCTGGGATCTCCTCTTTGAGTTCTTTCGATGTTTGGTGATTTGCTTTTGCTGTGGTAGGCCTTGTGACAGGAACAGGGTAGCTTGGGAAGGTTCTGACGTTCACATCCCTCACAATTCCTTTGCTGTCTGAGTTGACACTGACCACTCTTCCAATCCTGAACTGACCCCTCAGGGCGTTTTGGTCTGCAATCCAGACGATGTCTCCGACTGCGACATTTCTCTTGGCTGTATGCCACTTGTTCCTTACGAATAGGTTAGGCCCAGCAAGTTGACTCCAGTGCCTCCAGAACTTGTTCACTTGCGCTTGCATTTCTTTAAGCCTTTTGTAGGGATAGTCACTGAAGTCAAATGTTCTCACATCTCCACTCTGCGATGCTCGTCCGAGCAGGAGACAGTTAGGAGTGATGATCTGAACGCTGTCTTCTCGGCTCTGTGTTCTGGCGTCAATTGGTCTTTCATTCGTAAGATTGGCTGCCATGTAGAGAGTTGTTTGGAATTCACTCCAACTTTGCCCTGACTCTCCTCCCAGACTCTGCAGTGCTCTCTTGATGATGCGCACAGCAGCTTCTGCAGCACCGTTCCGATGTGGAGAATCGGCTGGATGAATTTTCCATGTCCATTCTGTGCCATTCTTGGCAGCTCTCTCTTCTAGTGTAGCTTTGTCAAGTTTGGCAAGGAATCTGTACTGTTCTTCTAGGACTGGCTTAGCCCCTACGAAGTTAGTACCTGGATCTGACCAGATCTTCTTTGGATGACCTCGTAGTGCTGTGAACCTCTGGTAGGCGAACAGGAAACTTTCAGTGGATTGAGAGTTCACCAGCTCTGTGTGAATAGCTCTGGAAGCCATGCAACAAAACACAACTCCCCAAACCTTCAGTGACACTCTTTTCTTGACATCATCCTTGACTTGGTAAGGTCCAAAGAGGTCTACTGTTGTGTATTCGAAAGGGGCAGCTGGTTCCGTCCTCTCTGGAGGTAGATCACCCATTATTTGCTGGCATCTTTTCGCTTTTGTTTTTCTGCAGAGCATGCAGTTTTCGACCACTTTCTGAGCAATTCTCCGACCCTTCACGACCCATGCTCTCCTCCTCATCTTAAGCAAGGTTCCGGCCACTCCATCGTGGTTCTCCTCGTGAGATTCTCGTGCTAACAGCGTTGCTACCCAGGCTTCATACGACAAGATAGGGACAGCAACTTTATCTTCATTGAAGATCTGCATGCGACCCCCACAGACCAACAAGCCTGTCTCTTGGTCGCTGTACACCGCCAGCCTGTCTGTGGTTGTACTTGGGAAGGATGCACCTTGCTGTGCTGCAAGAAAGATGTCTCTTAGGGCGTCTTCTCTCTCTTTCACTGAGATGACTTCTGAAGACGACACTGCCTCCCACTTTGGACTGTTTGCAGTTTGCTCTCTCCCTCTAATGAACTTCTTTGCTGCTCTCCAAATCCAAGCAACTGTCTTGACGAGTCGCCTTAGGTTGCTGAACCGCTTGACGTTCACAAGATTTAGGACAGCCGATCCTGCTGGTGGCCTTTTTGGGTGTGTTTGGGTTTGTTCCTGATCTAGCTTTAGTTTTGATGGGTTTTGTTTGTTGGCATCCTTTGGATGGCCTTGGCTCTGGTTAGTGCTGAAACAAACACTTTATTTTGCAATCTGTTGACACTGTCTCTGGCAGCGGTCACCAAATCTTTGGCAGATTTCATTGGCCATTCATCCACTGGTAACTTCAAGAACGTTGGTCCGTTCTGCCATTCTGAACTTTCATCCAGGTCTTGAGGACCGGCCCCTCTGGTTATGATGTCAGCAATATTAAGTGGACCAGGAACCCACCACCAGTCTTGGATCGCTGTTGTGTTCTGGATCTCTCCGATTCTGTTTGCGAAGAAGGTCTGATAACCATAGCTCTCTCTCTGGATTGCACCGAGGACTGTTTGGCTATCGATCACATGGAACCACTTTCCAACTTGGATCTTACTGTGCTGCTCGAAGTACTTTTTGAGACGTGAGGCAAACACTGCTCCACACATCTCTGCCTTGACAGCATCACCTTTGTGGTCTAAAGGAGTTAGTTTCGCCTTGGACTCCACCAGAGTGACGACTGGGCCCTGGTCGGTGTTCCACCGGAGGTACATCACAGCGCCATAGGCATGCTCGCTTCCATCGGAGAATGTTATTGCCCAAGGTTTTCCAATGAAGCTTGGAGGCATTATGGCCCTGGTGAATGTAACCTGCCCGAGTTGCACATACTCTTTGAAGAGTCGGATTGCATCTTCTCTGAGACTGTCTGACAATGCTGTATCCCATGTGTCTTTGACAGGGCAGTTGTCGCTCTTTGCCTCCTGGAATGCTCTCCGCACAAGGATGGCACCCTTCTGCTTGGCAGGAGTTACCAGGCCAACTGGATCATATAACCCTGAGACTTGACTCAGGAGGTTCCTTCTTGTCAAAGGGTTTGGGGTTTGCGCTCTTACTTGGTCTAGTAGAAGGTCTTGGCCAAGTCGCATCTTCTTCTTTCTCTTTGAGAAGTTAATGGATGCCATGACATGGATTTTATCTTCTTCCACAAGGTAGCCTAGACCAAGCGCTTTGTTATCTTCATCCCTCATTTGATTCGGGAGGACCATGTTATTAACTTTGGTCTTCATTGGTTTGTTGTCATTCCCCTTCCTCCCACTTTGGCCTGAGAAGACCCAAGGCTTCAACAGGAAACCTCCAGCTTTCAGGATTTGCTCCACGTTTTCTGTGATGGTTTTCAGCTTCTCGAAGTCATTGTGAGACGTGAGGATGTCGTCAACGTAGCTATCATTTTGTAGTACCCCTCGCTCCTCTTCAAGGTGGGCGAAAGGAGGGAGGTTGCATGCTCTTGCATGCCCATAACAAACGGTGGGTGTGGGACACCCACATGTGATACAGTAGTACAGTGTATAGACATGTGGTACAGTGGGACGCTGCAAAACTGGGGTGAAAAGCCCCGTTTCAGCATCCTGTCCATCCACCTTGTTAGCACACAGCTGAGCTTCCATTCCTGCAAGCACTCAGCTGTGGGGCCGCAGCTATGAAGCTGTGATACTCTCTGATGACCCATTCTGCCGCAAAACTCCCCGCGAAGGGAAGATTTGCCCTTGGAGGGTCGACACAGGAAGGGCCGACTATTCACTGAGGACCCTGAACGCACCGCCGCGCGCTGTTGCGCGCGCTCCCCCATAATGATGTTCTCACCACTACGGTAAACAGCATTAATCGGAGTCTTTATAGGCGTGGTGTGTTTTACTATGGTCCCTGAACGCACCGCCACGCGCTCCTGTGTGAGTGCGGGCTCCGCCATAATGCAGCCTTTACCACTACGGAAAACTGCATTAATTGGAGTCTTTGCTCTAGGCGTATGTGTGTTCTCTGACAGTAATACGCCGGCCATAATGTCCCTGTACCAGCATAGCGCTCTCCTTTAGATAGCACTCCTGCAGTTCATCCCTATCATCTGCGCATGCCCACTAGCCACCTCCTTTACAGGAGATACAGTTGGGGCAGCGAAATGGGGAATTTGTACGGTTAACATTGTGTGTAAGTGTAGCATTTGTGGAAAACAAAAGACACTTATATTTGGATACAGATCACCTCATTCTTATTAGAAAACGTAGTGATCTGCTGCATTATACAGGGAGGAGGCGGGATTCGCCCTCTCGTCCCGGGCGGAGAGATGTTCTCCCCCCGCCATCAGACCCGTGAAGGCGGGCAGCCCGTCCCCGTGAGTGCCGGGACACCGGTTCCACGGGGTGGGCCGGAGAGGTGGGGGGCGCAGTGGGCACGGTATCTCCGTGCCGGCGCCTCTCCCTTCGTCTCACCATCGCGCCCCGCTCCCTCCTCTGCAGGAAAGCCTGTAGAGGATGAGCGCACGCTGCGATGACTCCACTGAGGTCCTGTTAGCACACAGCTGAGTTTCCATTCCCCAGAACATTGTGTTAATGGACAATCACTCAGCTGTGGGGCCGCAGCTAAGAAGCTGTAATACTCTCTGGCGACCCGTTCAGCCGCAAAACTCTCCGCGAAGGGAAGATTTTGCCCCTGGAGGGTCGACACAGGAAGGGCCGATTATTTACTGAGGACCCTGAACGCACCGCGCGGCTCGTCCTCGGGGGAAGGGCCACGCGCGCCGTCACAATGCCGTCTCTTTGAAACGAACATTATGGGGAAAAGTGGAATTGTGGAAAGATATAACTCTTACTCTGGAAAAAAACAATCGTTTTTACCGAATGCATTTTTCCCACACACCACTCTAGAACTAGAGTTTACAGACGTAAACCACCGTTCTCCTGCGGAGGTCCCTGAACGCCCCGCGGCCACTCTCACGAGGGCCGCGCGCCCACGTATTAATGCTGCATTTCCCATTCAACGGCGAAATGCAACAACAGTACGCCGGCAATAGCGTCTCTTGAACCCGCACAGTGCTTAACAGCACTAGATTTATTCCACTCACACGCCCTCCTGCTGGCTCCCTTTACTGGGATTTACAGCAGGGGCGGGGAGTGTAGGACAGTGTTTCTTCCTCTGGGGATGGGCAAGAAGCAGCCATTCGCTGCGATTGCTCCTTATCCTGCGAGCAAGGAGATCGCTCCAAAGAGCCCTTCCGACAACACGGGGGCTCCCAGGAGACCAACACGGTCCTCTTTGAAAAGCGCCACACGGCGTGATATCCAGGGACATCACACGGCGGGCAGCGGCGGCGGCCTGTGATGAAGTAGGGTCAAACCTATATCATGTGAAACCACCGAGCACCGGTCCCCGGGGGAACCGGGCCTGGGGCAAGGCCTGTGGACCAAGCTACTTATTCGGCCTTGCGGCCCAATAATCGCTCTGACCTGGTGAGGCGGGGGCATCTCTAGCAATGAGTGAGTAGCCCACACACCCGCCGCCATGACCATCATCCAGAGAGAAACCAGCCATATCCTGGTCCTACAACACTCGAAGCAAGGTGGTGGGGATCGGCGCCCGCTATTTCAGCTAGGGCACGAAGGACAGGCCCGGGTCTCTAGCAGTGGCAACTCCCTGGAGGTAAGTTTACTATCTTCTTCAAACGTCTTCCGGTCTCTCGTGGAATCACTTCCGCTGGCTGAAGAGAAAGGGATGACAGTCAGGAGGCGAGGCCTCCTTTTATACGGTGTGATGCGCACGCATTCAGGTAGGCCCGCCTATGGCCGGCCACGTCTATAAGAGTTTTCAGTGGGAGAATGCTCGCAGGATAAGGTAGTACCCATAGAGTCCAATAGAGGGCGGAGCCTGTGAGAGATATAACCTGATATCCACCTGGGAGTTGCAATTTCCAATGTTGCCCCAAATGAGGGGGATTGGGGTGGTGATGAGGGGGGTCAAGGAGGAGGAGATGGAGGAGGAGGTGGAGGTGGAGGAGGTGCAACTGGTGCGGGTGCGGGTGAAGATGGAGGTGGAGGAGGAGGTGCAACTGGTGCAACTAATGCAACTGGGGCAGGAGCAGGGACGATGATGCTAAAATGCAATTCAAGAAAAAGAGGCCAACAAAAGGCTTTAAACTTTACCCCGTGAACATCGCAGTATTGAATGAGATTGAAGGGGTCGCCTTTAAACCCTCAGTGAAGCCTGTCTCTGTGTCCGAGAACCCGAAGGAGAATCCACTGAAGGAGGTGATCGCTGTCTACACAGCCACTGACGTTGACACTGAAAAGCCTGCTGAAAATGTTCGGTGAGACCAACTCATCTTCTCCCCTAAATGAAATCAACATCATTATGGTGAAACATTTCCCTGGCTGACTTTTCAATTAACTTATAACTTAAGGTTATTAAGTTATATTTTAATGTTGTCATTATACACCCTTTAACCAACAGTAAGGCAACAGTGCGTTATATACAGTATCTTCTTATATAACTGAAGCAGGTTACTGGACTCAATGAAAGTGCATTCAACTTAAACTCTATGTCTAATATTCTAAATAAATATTACATATTTTTCTCGTTTAATAAATAGTCTGGTATTGTGGGTATTGAAAGGCATCAAAAATAAATCTGTGAGGTGATTTGATTGTTGTTTGTGAAAAGTAAACTTTGACCAATTCTCTTCCCACAGATATGCCAAAGGCTACGATCCGGAGAACTGGCTGCTGATTGACTCAGAGACAGCAGAGATTAGACTTCAGAAGGCCCCAGACAGAGAATCCCTGTACTTGGTTAATGGAACTTACTATGCTAAAATACTGAGTATGACTGAAGGTAAGCTCTGTTTATGGAAAGTAGAGGCAGTGGTTGATGATTAGTAAAATCATGTACTGAGGCTGTTTACTTATAAGACCTTGAGGTACTTGCGTTACGTTAGTATTTCCATTTCCTGCTACTTTACACTTCTACTCCTCTAATAGAAGGAGGCTAATAATACAAAAGGTAGTCAACAAATCAGTTGAATAATTACAAGTTAAGATAAAACTTATAAATTAAAAATGTTATATTCACAAGCTACCCAGCTATATAAATATAGGAGAAAAAACTCCTTATTTACAAGCAGCTACATTCAATTGATGAAGTCCCTCAATATTTATGATATACTGTAAATGATTCTGAACTGGGCCGCTAAGCAGAATGCTGATACTTGAAAGTTTGCTTAAGTAACATTTTACATTTTCCGTCCACCTGGCAGTGGGGTTAGTCTTACATTTAGAAAGCTGAGCTCAATAGGTTTGGGGTTTTTGAGCTTTTTAAGTTTGTGGATGCAAAGAACATTAAGAGCTTGGGATCAGCTACTTCCTTCAAGCTGTACCAGTGTAATGTGGTGGCCAGAAGTGAAGAATAAAGGTCACTCCTTGAATTGTTTTAAGCCCTATTAACAATACATATATCAACACTCAACTATATACTGTAGCAGTGTCATGTGAAAGTTGTGCCACTACTACTGATCACAGCCTGAATCACTGGGATAATGTTACAGTAGTAGCTGGTAGCAAGGAAACACAGGAAATACTGGAGGCAAACAGTGATCACCTCAGACTTAAAGGATGAAGTTACACATAGAAAATGTCACCTTCCTTTTTATTGGGTGCAAGAAAAGAAGGAGTAATGGATCTAACTCGTTAAAAAGAAGAGAAGTATTGTTTAATGAATTACTAAGCAACGACTGGACTGTGGCATTCAGCGAAATTCTTTGTTTGTTGTGCAAACTTGATATCAGATAAAATGCTGTCTATTGTGGGTATGGACATGTGTCCAAAGTTTTGTCATTCCTATCCAATCAGGGATTGAGAATCTAAATCTGATTATTTTAGGTGATTTCAATCTTAGCCAGTTATTAGCTATTATTAACTAGTTGTATATTGGCAGTTGTATGTTAGTTTCACGATCACTAGTTCAAAGAATGTTAGTTGTTTGAATTTTAGTTGTATGGCCAGAGACAAAATACAGAGAATACTGTGAAAGTGTCCTAGTGATTGTTATAGACACCTAAAGACTCTTTTGACTATACACGCTTGGTTTCACTGTTTTGGTCTGTAAATGTCTAGCCATTCAACCACAAGTAAAAGTTGTCCCACTGAGCGTGCAATGTTAGGTGTGGGCCAATCTCGTACTGTTAGTTAATGTGTCCCTCCTCAAGTAATACTCATGGCCCCCAGAGAGAGAGACCTTGTATATTGAGCCATTGTCGAAACACAAGCCAACTAAACTCAAAAAAATAAAAATGCTCCCCCCAAAATAACATATCATTATTTTTACATACAGAAAAGGGGTCTATATGATACTTTTAGACACTTCTAAACTTAACTCTAGTTTACTCTAGGAAGGTTTCACAAGGATTGTTCCTCTTTCTGAACTGAATTAGTGTTTCCTGATTCCCACAGACAACCCTCCTAAGATGAGCACTGGAACAATAGCATTGCAGGTGGGAGATGTAAATGATAACTGCCCAACACTGACCAAGCAAAAAGAGCACATCTGCTCGGACACTGAAATACTTACCGTCACGGCAATGGATCCCGATGGAGACCCAAACTCAGCCCCTTTCAACTTCCTTGTTGTGTCTGGGAAAAGCCAGGGGGAGTGGAGGGTTGAACCTTTAAATGGTATGATACCTTGTTTTTATTTATCACAAGTTAGTTTTGCTATCTACCCTTGAACCAATGGTTTAATCTCAAATCACTTTCAGAAGACAGTACTGACCAGGGATGGCGGCTGCAAATGTTTGATGAAAAGGGCAAATCGTGATTGTGGATTCCTTTTCAATATCAGTTAGTTGATCTGTTTCAGGGGGAGAGAAAATATTTCAGACATGTTTGCAGAACTCAGTAGGGCTGCCATTGGTTCCATGTCCTCTATTGTTTGGCATTTGTTTGGGGTCAATTTCCATCTAGTGCTTTAACATTGAATAGACAAAACCAATGTTCATGACAAAAAAGTTCCGTCAACGTAAGAAAAGGCAGAATGAAAATCTAAAAATCCATTAACTTCTTCTGCACTGAAACAGTAACCCCCTTTCGTGCGCTCAGGTACCAGTACGTCCCTCAGGACTCTGAAAGCACTCTGGCCGGGTCACTACCAGGTTGTCTTCATTATCGAGGACCAGCAGGGCCTCGTCTGCCCAGACCCTCAGTACCTGGACCTGCACGTGTGCTCCTGTGAGAAAGGAGAAACTTGCACAGCAGATTTAGATGGTAGAGCAGCTTTTCTCAAGGAAAACTCCCAGTCCTCCATTTGGAGGACTGGGAGTTGGTGCACCGATCCTTGGATTTTTCTTACTGCTTGGTGAGTTTTATATGGTTGATTCATCATCAAAAATATTCGGTATGTGCGGTGTCCATCTATGATCGTTTTGATTTTATTCTTTGTAATTTTCCAGCATATAAAATAACATGGCTAGATAATCATTTGAGTAGCAGAAGAGAATATTTTTTTTATTTTTGTGTGTGAAATGTAAAGGTTTGCCTTCTTTTTCTTTTAGTTGTAGGTCTCTTTCTGATGACCTGCTCGTGTAAAGGAGCATCTGGTACTTTTACTGATCTTCCTTTTGACACCAAAGAACACTTGATGGTGGATCATATAGAGTGCCGGGGCGAGAACAAGGTGAAAATAGAGCACACAAAGACTCAACTATTCCTTGCTGAAGTGCTAAAAAATGTATCAAAGATAAATTAGATTTGTTCATATCAGAACCCTTACAACAGTATCTCCATTCCAGCCTAAAGCCACTGTCACTTTACAGCCATGTGAAGGTGGCAGTGCAGGTGTGTGTCTCTGATTTAAATATATATGTCTCTTTCCAATCTCTGTGCTTCAGGATGTCCCTCTGCTCAGATCTCCAGTTCATAGGTCGCATCCTGCCATATGTTCTGTATGGGCCAGCAACGCAGATTTCAACACCACAGCAAACACTGCAATGTCCTTTGTGAAGATGGGTACAGCTAACAAAACATATAATTCTCCGTGCTGGGTCGACATGGGCCACCGGGACAGCAGGCTCTTGGAGAGCCAGAGGGAGGAATACTTAATGTTTCAGAATTAAGCATTGGATGGCATTGCCCTCTCTGATGTGTTTCTGCATCAGTACTACTCTGAGGTAAGAAACTGCTTCAATATTTTTCTTACTTGCATTAGTTTGTTTGTAATATAAGCAAAGTAGTTGCTGCTATGTGAGAACATTGCGGTTTTACTTAACATCGCAGTCAGTCAGGTCCAATCCCCTAGGAAGTGCGCCGAGCGTTGAAGCAATATCTTTTTTGTGGCCAAACGATGTTCCTATAACTTCGGTGTCTGTCTTTAACGTCAATGGGCTGCAAAATAATTGTTCCCATTGTCTTACATTGGGAAATGGAAATCTGTAAATCAGCTCATCATTTTTTTCAGGTAAATCAACTTCAGAGTCAGAACACTGGAATACCCATTATTTAAATCATTAGGTCCCAAACTTTGTTTAATGCACTAAAAGCCAAATCCAGAGTTGTTTTCCCTCGTCCGTTCATTTGACTGAGCCAACACCGGCCATCACTTTGCTGATTGTAGGAGGGGCTTATGGGAAAGACAAGCGTGCACGCTCTATGGGCCCATATATGGTACTTTTGCTCTTGAGAGTCAGGCCATTTTGGCTTCATGTGCCACTGAGCAACTTTCCTATGATTAAACCTCCAATGCTGCATCCGAGTTTCTCCATCCATCTGGTCAGGAGAAACAACAGTTTATCCAGATGGTCTTCTGTAAACTGTCAAACAATTTAATCATTTAGCTTAGTGTGTATTTTGCCCAGACAACATTTTTCCATGTCTCAGCAGTTTGCTTGTTGAGTACTGTGGTATCCTGTGTCAAACAAAACTCCAAGAACAGTTTCCAAGTTGTATAAAAAACACAGAACCAAACAAGATGAGCCTGTGAGTTATTTTTCAGGGCAATACAGTACACAGTACATCACATCGGCCTTTCTGTTTTGTAGTTATATTTGGCAGATTGACAGACAAAGCAATAAGTGGGAAATTATGAAAAGCAACATTGATTTTTTTGTAATGTAGAAGAATAAGAGGGTAAATGTAAGTAAAAACGATGTGAATAAATTCTGAAATGTTTCCATTCTTGACATAGTAGATTTGATAAAATAATGCTGTATTTCAGGTCTTTCTTACACTTTCAATGTGTCTATTTCTTTTTATTCTATTCCGATGGCATGTTTTGTTATTTAGCCCTACAGGGTTAAATAAATGTAAAAAAGAAAGATGCATTCATTCTATCAAGCTACGTCAGCCATGCCTCTCAGCTTTGATAGTTACAGCTGGTAGATTTGTAGGTATTAAATTACCTGATCAGACACACATGTTGCTGTCATAGTAAGTAATTACTGTTTCCAAAATGTTGCCTTGAGCATCATTTTATATGTGCAGATTGTTCCAGCTTTGGTGGATGTGATCCTTACTGAACTTTATTCTTGCAATTGTCGGTGACAAGAGTAAAATGCCTTTCATTGTGTTTGTGTTAATGTCTGCAGAAGGCGAGCTGTATAGCAGAAAAGCAGGCAACGAGGGATTGTCTTTTGGAGTATGACTACGAGGGTCGGGGCTCCTCTGCTGGCTCAGTGAGCTGCTGCAGCCCCCTGGAGTCTGACAATGATCTGCACTTCCTCGATGACCTCGAATCAAAGTTCAAGACCCTGGCTGAGATCTGTTCTCCACCGAAACCTCCAACAACTCTGATACATCAAAGCATTGTCCCCCCAGAGGTGGATCAAATTGACCACGTAGCAGGGCTCTCATTGGAGATTAAAGCCAACAACTTATGTGGCAAGAGCCTAGAGCGCAATCAAGATGTCGGTATCAGTCAGTCCACGGATATCGTGAGATCCCACAGAGCTTCCACCAGCAGCATGCTTGGGCAAACATCCAACAGTGTCATGGGATTCAATGGAACAGCTTCCAGCTGTCAGCATAGGCTGTCGTCACACAGCATCCAATGGCAGCCTCAGTCACCTCTTGTTAGTCCTGTTAGCATGCTGCCCTCTCCTGTTCAGGTGATCGTACCACAGCAGCAGCAGCCTGTCTACTACATCAGCTCCACTGTGATGCAGCCGATGAACTACATAGTTCAACCACAGCTGCAGAGCACCATGCTGCTGGCTGAAGCTCCTGTCAGCAGCCTGCAGACCATGATTCTGTACGAGGGGAACACTGCTGGGTCCCTACCTCTTGGTACAAACAAGAGGCGACAGAGTGGCAGAGTAGGACCAGGGAGAGGGGACATGAATCCTGTGCTGATGCCAGTACTACATTAAAAAAAATAGATGATTCATGAGGTTCATGCTAACATGAGACGCTGCTAAAGGTGCTCCATTCTGTACAGTTTCCATTAGACTGATTCGAGAAATTAGATGAGGCAGATTAGAGTTATGGTTAATAATCTATTAGTAATTAAAGGATGCCAGTAATATAATACAGTAACAGAACAGTTGAAAATGATGACAGTTATTGTGGTGAAATTACCTTATTCAAAAGGAAACTGCAAAGTTAAATGCACACTAAATAATTTAGAAGAAAAAAATATGTGTTCTCTACACTTCTTTAAAAGTATAAATATGTTTTATTCTTAGATCTTATTAAGGCTAAAACCTAATACAATGCATATTATTTTATGTTTATTCTTTCGTAATTGTATGTATACTGTATGTTCAAATGTAATGTTTAAATGTTAAAACATCTCACTTCTGCACACTACTGTACTGAAGCTGCATTTCCACCACATGGTACGGCTAGACTTGTCTCGACTTGACTCACTTTTAGTACCAGGTGCTTTCCACTGCTTTTCGTCTTTCAACTGCGGAAAGTAGGCTACCTTGTCAGTGCAGGAGTTGACAATCAGCTATCAGAAGCAACAGCAGTTGAATGTTACATGTAAACTGGGATTCGCTGAAACATTTCATAGACAAACACATTTTAAATGTCGCTGTTGCCCACTTACTTTCGTAAAAAATCTTTTTTGATTGAAAAAAAGAAAATAATGATGGCAGTTAAAAAGTTTAAATATCAAATGGATAATTCAAAAATATATTTTTGTAATGTCTTTTTTGTTTAGTTTTTGTCAGCTTGCCTTAATGAGTGAGGAAATGCAGGAAAAGGTTTCAGATTACACATCATCTGATTGCAGTTGTCTTTTCAAGCACTAGATGGTAGCGCACAACACACTAGAAGACAGCAGAGCAAAGTATCTGTTTTTAAAATGTTTAAATGCTTGAACTGATTAGCATAGGTTAATGTATTCCATGATGTGGAGGGTATATGGACGCAGGACACATGTTGATATTCAAAGGCTTATGGTTTGCAGTCACAGTCGAGTTTACAAGGTCTCGTGGAGTGTAATTACTGGAAATTATACATTAAAACCAATGTCCTAGGTTGTAGCTGTACAATCTGTACTGTAACCCAAAATTGGGCCATTTGTTTGGTAAGTTCATTATGTAGATTTTGAGTCATTACTGGTGCTATTTTGGAAATGTTCTGTTTCAGTCAGTGTTGAAGAGGGTTTATTGTAAAGAGTAGTGCTGATAAACTATTCCTGTGATTGGTTTGAACTTGTCTTTGTGCCACCTTACATAATGTTTCTGACAGATGCTCTGGCATTTTACTCCACCCTTCCTAAATCCCCTCCTGTTGCTTTAAGAAAACGAATTATCAACTGTATTCAACTGGCAAACTAGCTCATATTCAGGATATTTATTTATTTATTGAATTAATAAAGAGATCGGGAAGAAAGCCCACAGGATTATCAGACACCCCCCACCCCAGTAACAAACTGTTCTGTCTGCTGCCGAGGCAAGGCGGTACCGCAGTATCAGGACAAAAACACTACATTCAGGAACAGTTTCATGCCACAGGCAATAAGACTGATAAACTCCCAAGCATACGCTATTTGTATTGGTTTTTTTCAAGGGTGAAGATCAGCCTAGCTGATGGGTGGTGTGTGAGTAATACATAAAAAACGTAATAAAAATGAACACCACCTCTGCAACAGTGCAATCAAACTTAATTAAACACAATTAAATGTGGACTCTTTAACGTAAGATCTCTATTACCTGAAGCGCTAAATTACTTATTATCAGGCACAGGCCCCGGAGGTGGAGTCGCAGCCATCATCGACTCAAGAATACAATCAACCCTACACTGAAACTGAATTATAACTCTTTTGGAAGCCTTGTTCTTCGTCTCCAGTTTTTTGTTGTTGCGGTGTACCAGGTAAACTGAGCACTGAGCTCAGTCTGTCCATATATTCTGCTTTATCTGGAAATGTTTAATAACTTTTAATGTACTGTTACTGGACCACAAGTCATAAGGCAAACATTAGTCTACCCACCTCGAAAGTGCTATAGCTATAAGAAAGAGACATACATAACTCAAGTTTTATTAGTCAGGAAAGAATGCATAAGAAAGGAGGTGGAGTTGCTATTTTATTCAATGTTTCCCTTCAATGCAGGAAGACATCTTATGGGAACTTTGCTTCTTTTGAATATGTGGCCCTTCTGCTAAAATGCTCCTCTCGAGCTCTGTTCCTAAATATCTATAGACCACCCAAATACTGTGCAAGCTTTTTTGATGACTTTACTGAACTGCTGTCTATAGTGTGTATTGACTTTGACGTCTAGTCATTGTTGGTGATTTTAACATCCATGTTGACAACCCCCAGGACAGAGGGGCTAAAGAACTGTTTTGTGTTCTTGATAGCTATGGACTGACTCAGCATGTGACGGAGCCCACGCACAATAAGGGGCACACTGGACTTAATTATCTCAAAGGGTCTTAATATCTCTACGGTTGTGGTGACTGATGTTGCACTCTCTGATCATTCCTTTGAGAGCTCTATTTCTGTTCACAAAAAGGTTCAAAAAGAGGTAACTACAAAGCGATATTTAACTGAAAAACTAGGGAAATGTTTAGTCAGAATTTTTCTTCCACACTTGCCCCTGCTAACATCTTAGTAAATGAGCTAGTAGATCATTTTAATTCAAATAAAAAATGTTATAGATGCCATTGCTCCAACTAGGGTAAAGGAAGTGATTGGCAAGAAAATATCTCCATGGAGAAAGGCCATGACCGTGAGAACAGAAAAAAGAGAGTGTCGAAAATCTGAACGTAGGTGGCGAAAAACAAATCTCCAGGTTCATTTTGAAATCTATAAAGAGAGACTTGGCCTTTATAATTTGGAATTGAAAAACGCACGACAGTCTTTCTTCTCTGACATCATTACCAAAAACAAAAACAACACACGTGCCTTGTTTACTCAGAATCTTTCTTCCACATTTGCCCCTGCTAACATCTCAGTAAATGAGCTAGATCAGGGGGTCACGGGTTCAAACTCCACTGCAGTCAGCATGTCGTTGTGTCCCTGTGCAAGACACTTCACCCCAAATTGCTCCTGTGGGGATTGCCCACAGTATTGAGTATGTAAGTCGCTTTGGATAAAAGCGTCTAACAAGTGACATGTAATGTATTTTAATGTCTCACTAAAAAATCTATTAGAAAGCTGCAGATAATTCAGAACGCTGCTCCTCGAGTCCTCACTAACACTAAGAAAGTGGATCACATCACTCCTGTTCTGAAGTCTTTACACTGGCTTCCTGTGTGTCAAACAATAGATTTCAAAATGAGGAGTTCTTTTCCAAAACGCTATATATCCATTTTAATAGTTTTCAGGAAAATGACATTTTTTACCTAGACCCACACATTTTGTTAATATTAAATGTATACATATATATATATATATATAGGATATATAGCGATTTGGCATGAAACGTTGATAGAGCAGTGAATAGGTTCAGTACACAGCAAAATGGCACAACAAACTCAATTTTCAATTTGGCTTTTATAGCGTTTTGGAAAATAACTCCTCAAATACTGTGGCTGGTTTGGAAAGCTTTGAATGGTTTAGGCCCAAAATAAATTTCTGACCTACTGCTAAATGATGAACCATCCAGAACTCTCAGGTCTTCTAGGACTGGTCAACTTTCTGTCCCTAGAGACAGAACTAAACATGGTAAAGCAGCATTCAGTTATTATGCTCCAAATATCTGGAACAAACTACCAGAAATCTGCCGGTCCGCTTTTTCCCGCTGCTTTTAACACTAGAACCGCCAACGGGGTCAATTTGACCCCGAGCTGTTTTATATTGTATGTAACTTTTTTTCAATAAAATATTAAAGTCTCCCAGTCCGTGACTTTTCCTGAAAGTGTGTAATGTAGCACCCTATGTTGTTAAAAATTGTCAATATGAAGTCAGATTGAAGAAATCGCCAAAAAAAAAATCCATTTATACCTATTTCCGAGAGAGAGAGAGAGAGAGAGAGAGAGAGAGAGAGAGAGAGAGAGAGATAGATATATAGATAGATAGTTATAGATAGAGAGAGAGAGTGATAGAGAGCCAAAGTTTCCCCGCAGCGAGGCTCCGGTGTGATGCATGCCTGCCAAAAAGGAAATGATACCGTTTCCAAACCCAACTTTGCCGTACAAATCATTGAAATGTCTGTGAGTTTTGGCTTTACGCTGTGCACACTCCCGCGAGGTGACAGTTCTCTCTCTCTCTCCGTGCTCTCCCCCCCAACCTCTGGTCGGCATTGATGTACAGATCCGACAAAAATACCTTGTTTATCAATAAAAGAATATTTTACCTTGAAAATCAATGCATTATAATTCGGGGTCAATTTGACCCCGGTGGCGGTTATAGGTATAAAAAATCTCTGGCGGTTCTAGTGTTAATTGAACTATTCACATCTTAAACTGCACTGTAACTTGTATCCATGTATTTTTTCTTTAGCTTTTTAATGACTGTTTTTAAATGCCATTTTCTTAATTTCTTTCATTTTTGTAAAGCATTTTGAATTGCGTTGTGTTGAAAAGTGCTATATAAATACACTTGTCTTGCCTTGCCTTGCCTTACATTTAACTCAATACCATGTCTCTGTATAAAGGAGGACTCCTATGCCAACTTAACCAGCCCCCCC
>CALSBZ010040627.1:61582-72609 GCA_943591055.1 Gobionotothen gibberifrons
CCCCCCCCCCCCCCCCCCCCCCCCCAAAATTGAGCATGTTGTTGAAAGTGCTGCCGGCGCTATATAGGCCATTGGACTCAATTACATAACCCTGACACCCACAAACTAACAACTTCAAATGAAATGCCATTCCACTAAGCTGAACGAGTATTGTTTAATTTAGATTGATCATCTTAACAAATATGGGAAGACTCTCTGTAAAGCTAGAGCAGCTGGTTAGTCATGACTGATTAGTCATCTTTAATAGAAGAAATAAGAACAATGCCAAAAAAAAAAAAAAAAAGTGAATCATGGTGTGCCGCAAGGTTCTGTACTTGGACACCTTTTGATCACCTGATGCATCCTTCGGTCAGTGTATGTTTTGGTCATTGGATTTTTTTCACAAAAGGATATTGAAAAACAAAAAACGACTGGATATTTAATTTTCGTTTTAAAATTGAAAAACCAAAATTTAAATACAAGGCGTTTTTCTTTATCATGGTCAAAAAGGGATTTACTAAACTTAAAAAATGGGATGATTTTCATTTTCTACTTTCTATCACTAGAAAACAGAAACAAAAAAACTACAGTTGTTCCATATTCTGCTACCGGAAGTTACCTTACAAAATAAGAGCGCAGACGAAACTCACGGAAGTGATTTCAAAACAAAAGCACTCGTATGCTAAAATCACACTTTGAATCACTACAGTATCCTGTTGAAGGAACGGTGATTATATAACACCCTCATATAATTGCTGCAACGCCCATGGTCCTATGCTTACTTTTAATAGGCTACTTGTAAATACAATTTTTGGCCCGTAATTTCAATTCCCCATTTCAGCGACCAGAGAGAGGGGGGGATATATCCAGTCTCTGATTGTGTTACGTTATTATGAGAGTGCTCTCATACTTTAAATTGTATATATTTATATAAATATAATTGTGTGTTTATGTCCGCATCTGTAGCCTGTTATTGTCTCATTATACCGCACTGTGAATGAATGAAAGTAAATCTCTAAGTGGTCATGAACACATCTGTCTATCAGACAGAGGGCTGCTGTGCCTCCTGTCATCATTAATGGACGTCTCTTTAAAATGACCGCTCAGAGGAGAGGAGTTCTCATTTCTCTAACTGCCTGCTGCTTCCTCTCCTCTCTCCTCGGTTCCCCTCCTCAGTCCTCCGCTCGCATCTCCTGTGGGCGGGACTAAGTCTCGAGGATAGGAGTCGAGGAGGGGAAATTAGAGTATTGAGAAACCTCTTCTGTCACTCTTGTTGGCCTCTTATGATGCTGCTGTCTTTTAATATAAATAATTATTTCTCTGCTCCTGGTTCATTCCTCGCAGATTCTTCCATCAGTCCATTGCATGTCAGTCAATAGAGCTTCGAAAAATGTGTCCAATTCAACAAAATGTTTTTTTGTGAGCGAAGGCCAGAGCTACATTATAGATTGTTTGATTGTGTAATTACAAGGTGAGAGAAAATAAATCCACATCCTCCAGAAACCTATTTAGTGCGAATGCTGTTTACAGCATTCCACTATAGTTCTGCGAATCTTTAATTGTTTGTTTGTTTGTAGCCTTTATTTAAACAGGTGAAAAGCCCCTTGAGATCAAAAGATCTCTTTTTCAAGGGTGACCTGCAGCACATTAGTTACAACATGTAATATAAAAACAACAGAACAACAATAAGGTTGACATACAACATATGTACAGGGTACAGTTTACAGACTCTATTTACAGTGGCAGGTACCATGAGTATCCAACAGCATGTCACCCAGCCGAGTTTTAAAATGATGTAGGGGAACCAAAGTGCTCAGTTTTAAACATGTTTGCAGACTGTTCCAGTTTAGTGGAGCTGCACAACTAAAAGCTTTCTTTCCAAAGACAGTCCTAGCACTTGGCACATTTAATAAAACATCATGAGATCTCAGGCAATACGTACTTTCAATTTGACGTGAGATCAGAGAGCAGATACAAAAAGGTAGTTTACCCAACATGGCTTTGTAAATAAATGTGTACCAATGACTGAGCCTCCGTACCGTTAGTGAAGGCAGACCAGCCTTGGCATACAGGGTACAGTGATGAGTAAGTGCCTTACATTTAGTAACAAATCTCAGCGCACTGTGATAGGTGGCATCTAACTTTTCCAGGCAATTGGCAGGTGCATTCATATAGACCAGATCACCATAGTCCAGCACAGGTAAAAAGGTCACAGTGACTAGTCTTTTCCTGGCTTCAAATGAGAAACAGGACTTGTTTCTGAAAAAGAAACCTAGTCTAACCCTCAGCTTTTTAAGCAGATTAATGACCTGAAGTTTAAAGACAATAATCCCCTTATTATTATTTCAGCCAATACTGAATACTATTGGCTCTCCATAACTTCAGCCTACTTTCAGCGAAACCATTCAAGTATTAAACTATTCAGCCTTTTCAGGAATCGATGGGAAACCTTCAACTTTTTAAAAATAGTTTATACTAGTTTATACTTTTTGAAATATTCAGCTTTTTAAACTCTTTTTTAACATTGAAGTCAATGGGACGACTCTTCAAATCCTCTTGTACCTACACCTTACGCCAAATGCTTCTCCTTCCACATACTTTCAGCTAGAGACTTCATTCCAACTTTAAAAGGATCACAAGACCTTCAGCTATTCAATTTTTTGATATCTTTTACACTTTGAGATATTTAAACTTAGTTTGGAGCTTGGTAAAGAGGCTTTCTTCAGATTTTAACTGTAGTGTGTATTGAGCAGCTCGCTAAGTCTAGAGTGCTCTGATCTCAAAACAGAGTGGAGGAGTGCTTGAAATTCTCCCAAAAAAATGTTTTAAACCTGCCATAATTCCCAAACCCTACACTCCTCAGACATAAGAAACCTCTCCTAGGTTGGAAAATTAAAAAAAATTAAACAAAAACATTAAACAAAATGGTAACCTTTGATCTGTGGGCTTACACACACAGGTGTTTGTAAACATTCATTCACTACTACTTACATTTAATATCTAACTCCTTCAGCCTACTTTCAGCTGCAGAAACTATAGGTTACTTAAGTAACCCCAGTTCTCAGAGTAACATGAAGTGAGATGTCTCACTATGGGATGCGCCTCAACGCGTATGCAAACAGAAGCATCAATCTCATTACGCCAATCCTGATTGGCTGGTGATCTTGACGTCGACGTCAGGGAATCCACCCACCCTTTAAGTAGAGGAACACAGCGGCGGAGCATCGAACACCTGGAGCTGGGGAACAGGGAACTCCCAGCTCCTTTAACGAGGAAAGGAGAGGAGGCTGTCAGGCTGCCCGCTTCTTCTTCCTTGTCTGGTGGCTGAAAGCCTGGGCCGGCTGTGCCTGAGCGGCTGCTGCCGGAACCGGAGACTTTCTCGGCCAGCTCGTCTTCGCCTCGTGTCTGCATCGAAGCTAGAGCGGAGCCAAATATGCCCTCTGGAACAATAGGCATGTCCAAAACATCCTCTTTTTCCCGGTCTGGAAGGTTCGTCAGGTTAAGCCACCTGGCTCTCTCCTGTACCACCATAATCCCCAGTGTTTTGCCCGTGGCTTGGACTGCACAGCGCTGCACACGGAGGCAAATGTCCATGATCGCTGCGATCTCGTCCCACACGGCAGGCTCAGGTTTGTTCGACATGTCCTCGCAGAGCTCCGCCTGGTAGGCGGTCAGCAGCGAGGAGACGTTGAGCACCCTGGCGGACAAAGCTGCGGCTTTATAGGCCCGTTCGGTCATTGCTGACTGGAAGCGGTCTACCTTTAACGGTAGCGTGGGGTTCCTGCTCGGTGTTGTAGCCAGCCTCGGTTGGAGGTGGGCTGCCACCAGCGGTTCCATGGGTGGATGGCGCCTCGATGGAGGCGTCAGCCAATCGAA
This sequence comes from Gobionotothen gibberifrons, assembly GCA_943591055.1. NCBI lineage: Eukaryota > Metazoa > Chordata > Actinopteri > Perciformes > Nototheniidae > Gobionotothen > Gobionotothen gibberifrons. The sequence continues at coordinate 65,438 of CALSBZ010040627.1, forward strand.
TCATAAGCCAGTACAAGCTCTAGCCAATCAAACCGCGTGCTTGTATGTCTGGGGTGGGAGATTCATGTGATTGGTTATTGGTCGAGTTTCAGCCCAGCCCTCCGGCAAGCGATAACGCCCGCGGCCGTGTGTAGGGGCCATTATAGCAAGATCTGGAGGTCTCCTTGGCCACTTCGGGCCAGGGGATGTCCAGCCTGGACGCAGCGCGTTGACACACGGCCTGCAAGTCCATACTGAGGCAGGGCGAAGCTGGTGTGCTTTCGCCCGGGGGAGCGGACATCGCCCCCGGCTTTGCAGGCTTTGCAGCCTGAGCAGATGAAACGAAGATGTCATCTTCGTGCTCATCCGAGTCGGATAGGAGGAACTCAGAGGCATCCTCTTCGTCTTCCATATAATCCAGCTCTAGGACATCCTCAGCGGGTGGAACCATGGTGAGGTGCAGCTGGGAGCCCCAGCTTGACACAGCGCGGGGCTCCGCTCTCGCTGCTCTTGCCGCCACCGGACCCCAGCCTGACACGGCTTGGGGCTCAATCTCCGCGGCAGACGCCACCATGTCTTGATTGCCGGCCGGCGAATCAGCAGACATGAAGGGGTCCTGTCCCGACAAGCAAGCTTGGTGCGCTAGCCGTCGGCGGAGGCTCTTGATGGTGAAGCGGGAACAATGTCCGCACGAGCCGGGGTTATTGATAGCCTCCTGGGCGTGTTCCAGCCCAGGGCAGGACGAGCAGACCTGGTGTGAGTCCGTGCTCGAAATCATAAACCCGCAGCCGCAGAGCCGAGCCTCCGAGTCTCCGCTTCCTCTGGTGTGAGGGAGAGAAGGGTCCATCCTCGTTTTGCCGGGGTGTTGGCGCGGAGGGACACGTTAGTAACAGGTACGTTACTGAAAGGAAAATCCAACCTTATTGTTAATGCGAAAGGAAAAAGCGACGGTGTAGATTTTTCTTTAAAAAATATTAACTGGTGTGTTAATATCTTTTCTATCTCTGTCTCCTCTGGTGTGAGGGAGAGAATACTCCGTCCTCGCTCACCGTGGTGTCGGTGAGGAGGGATAAACTAGTAACAGGTACGTTACCGTTTGAGAAATCAAAACCTCACCGTTATTTAGAAAGAAAAAACGGCGGGGCAGATTTCAATATTAATTGGTGTGTTAATATTTAATTCAATCGTCTTGCAAAGCAAGAGTAGCCGGCAAGCGCCCGTCGACCGAAAGTTAGCTTGTGGTTCAGTCTGTGGACCGTTAAGCTAGCCCGGCTACTGATATTTTTGAGATGTGCTCTGAAGCGAGAAGAGGTGTTTGAATGACGCTGCGACGTAGCGCAAGCTACTTAAAGGGTGGGTGGATTCCCTGACGTTGACGTCAAGATCACCAGCCAATCAGGATTGGCGTAATGAGATTGATGCTTCTGTTTGCATACGCGTTGAGGCGCATCCCATAGTGAGACATCGAACGGAGTGTTATGAATGAGAACTATTCAACTATTAACTTATTTAGCTATTTCAGGACATTGAGACTATTTTGTTGTTTATACCTTTTTCAAACCTTTTCTTTTAAGTATTAAGCTTCTTCACTATTTGTCCTACTCTTCCAGTTTAACATTTCACTTTCAAGTTTTCAACAAAGTCATTGCAATGCATTTGAGCTGTAACAATTTGATTCAAATAATTTCACTTTTCTGCATTTCTCCGCTAAGTTCAGCAACACACTTACTTGGTTTTTGTAGCTAAAAGCAGCTACCATTCAGCTAATAACATATTCAGCTTTTTCTGCATTTTCAGCTAAATTCAGCCACAAATGTTCAGTTTACAGCATTCGCACGCATTTTCTGCAGGAAATGCATAGTTTATTTACTTGTACATGTTATACTTATACTTACTTGTATAAAAAAAATGGCGTCGGCAGGTGAGGCAGGTGTAGTCACGGCTCTCTTAATATATGTATTACTCTCGAATTTCTTAAGACCCGTTGACATCAACCCACTACAAAACATATATGCAAACAATGCTGATCTGCTGCACGAGCAAACTAACCAAAATCATGGAAACTTTGGACATGGGAAGCACACTCTTGCAGTGTCTCTCATTTTCCCGTCTCTGTACAAACGACTGAAAAAAAATACAAAGCCACCAACCCGACTTCAACAAAGCAACGCACTGTTCATCACAATCTGTCTGCTGCTATCTGGAGATATTCATCCGTGTCCTGGTCCAAACCACGCTGAAGCCGACATCACCGCGGTCGGCACACTCACTACAACTTTCCCACGGAGTGATGTTTGGCTTACCCCGGGTGTCGGGAGAGCAGCGGAGGTCGAGGCGGCTGGCTGTGGGCTGAGCGGAGCGGCGCTGTTCGGGGTTGACCGACAGTGATGGACCACCGTGAGGGGCGAGGGGTACGCTGCTGTACCCAGGGGCGCTGCCAGGGATGTTGGGCCCCATGAAAATATATCGGTATTGGGCCCCACCACCAGGCACAGGCCACTTTGTTTATAAATTACCTCGAGGGCCGTACCAAATGGTCTAGCGGTCCGTATACGGTTCCCCACCCCTGCTTTAATATAATAACATTAGTATTAATATCATCACCAAAATGTCGGTGATTAACATTTTGTTTACCTAATACAGACTGATCACTCAACGCTTCAAACTGTCCATCATCCTAAATAGACTAAAAGCAGTTTTTTGTTTTGTATAGATCATTGGCTATGTGGGAAAATACTGTGTTTGAAATGTATAATTTAAATTAGATGTTAGCTTTTTGTTTTGATATATATTGTATTCCAGTCTCCCTTCATTCAACACAATGCTGCTCACCTCCTTCAGTTGGGAGAAAAGCTGGTTCAGGTTCAGCATTATGGGGGGACAGGGCTGCTGAGTCTATGGATCCGTTGGTCCTGGCACCAGGGGGAGGGACAACTGATTTAGTATGAATAGGCGCTAAAAATGTGCCTGCATTTATTAAAGGTAGGTAGGTAAGAATGGAGAAACCAGCTTGAGTGCGCTAGAATTTGAAAGTACAAAACCTGAAAAAAATCTGTCCCTTCCTTCAGACTTCCTTACAGAGCCCCTCCTCCAACACACACAAACGCGCACATGACCAATGAGGGCACGAGATAAGTTTGTGCACAGATGGAAGGCTGACAGGCAGGTAGGCCATCCAGTTATTTTAGCCGGGCTTCCACAGATGACGTTTTTTTAAGGATTTTTTGTCAAAGCACTTAAGATATTCATTGCTATCGGGATGTTAAGAGCATTCCATGGAATATAACAAAAAGTGCATCTCAGGCCGGTTTCTCAAACTTACCTACCCCACTTTTAATGTCAGCTTAGTAAAAAAAAAACATTAGCTAACAGACTAATTTCCACCACTCATGGACCACACCCACCTTTTCTTGTGAAAAACTGGGTGACATACTGTCGCCCTTTAGTCCCTCTCTCTTGTCTTTCTCTCCTTTTTCTTCTTTTCTTAGAGCCTGACTTTTTGAGCCGTTGAGACATGGTACAACACACTTACGTAGGCTAAGTACTAGCATCCCTCCTCACATGCTTTCACTCTCTGCAAGTGCCGGTGCCGCACGCGTTTGGAGGCAGGACCAAACCATTACATGTAAATAGAAGGGGGTGTACAGAGGCTTTGGATAATTAACTTTTGGAAGAAAATAAGTTAAATGAATCGTAAGTTTAGTGAGTACTTTATCAATATAACGTTCTATTAATGTTAATTATTAAGGATTGATGAAAGGTTACTTACATAATGTTTTCGTAATGTTCTAAACATTTTGGGGCCCCTGTCAGTCCTAACTTTTCACCCCCTTACGGCGCCCCTGGCTGTACCACCGCATGACACTCAAAACAACACTTTCTCTGGCTGTAATAATCCACGTGCATTTGGAAACATCAACATTCCAAATGTAAACAGGAAGCAGGTAAACCCGGCAATCAGAAAGAACCGGAACCGGAATTTCTTTCAGACCGTCAATAACTCAAGAACAGTCTGGGATCCCAAAGCTAAGCCATCAGGCCTTTTAGGGGGACATCTGAACATAAGAAGCATCAAATCTAAAAGTGAGCAAGTCCATCATCTTTTAATGGACTCCAATTTAGCCTTTTTGTGTTTATCCCAGACCTGGCTTCATGAATCCGCCCCCACAGCAGCCTTTCAAGTACCGGGTTTTAACATTTACCGGAGAGATAGACGAGGCTCAAAAGGAGGCGGGGTTATGATTTATGTCAAGGACAGTATTCCCTGCAATGAAATACAGTGGTCAAATTGTAAAGGATTGGAAACTATCGGTGTTAATATAACTCTGTCACCACAAATGTCATTTGCTCTTATTGTAATTTATAGGCCTCCATCTTCAAATAATCTTTTTTATGAACATTTTAAGAAGTTATTAAGAGAATGTAATTTCAACAAAGAAGTTATTATAATGGGTGATTTTAACATTAACTGGGAGGATAAATTGGCCAGAAAGAATTTAAAACAGATAACTGATCATTTTGACCTTCAAATCAAATAAAATCAAGTTTTATTTATATAGCACATTTATAAACGATTTTTGGTCGAGCCAAAGTGCTGTACATATAATAAAAATAGCCTACAGTAGAGACACTTTACAGCAAATACAACAGCACAGATTGTTCAGAATATCAAAATGAGAAAAACTACACCCTCTATCCTTAGACCCTCACATCGTACAAGGAAAAACTTCCGCGCAAAACTGATCAGTGGACCTACAAGAATAACAAATTCAACCAGCACTCAAATTGACTTAATATTTAGTAACAGACCAGAGAGAATTTTTAAATCCTTTAACATGTTAACTGGTCTTTCTGACCGCAATATGGCTTTAGTCGCCAGGAAACTAACCAAAAAGCGTTTTAGCCCTTCCGTCAGGAAATATGAATCTTGTGGAATCCCCAAAAACAAATATGAGACCTTTACAAATGCTGTTGAACAGATTAAATGGGAAGATATTTTGCCTGGATTAGACCATGAAGAAGACAGTAAATTGTTCTCAAAAACGTTAGAGAGGACTATTAACAACTTCAAATGCAAAATCAAGCATAGAAATAACAAACACAGTGTCCCTTGGATAAATGAGGATATTTTCAGACTAATGAAAGAACGTGATCTAGTCTTAAAAACTGCGATCAAAACTAAATTAGGCCATGACAGAAGTCATTTTACTATGCTTAGGAATAAAGTTTTAAAGAAATTAAGGAAAGCTAAGGCAGATTTCTTTTTAACTATAATAGACAAGGCAGGAGGTAATTCGAAACTGATCTGGGACCAGTTAAAAACATTAACTGGTATTCAACATAGGGAAAGAAAACAGTTAGAACTTAAAGTAAATGGTAGGCTTATAAACACTCCAGGCGATGTAGCTGAAGTTTTAAATCACAATTTTATTGATTCTGTTGCTAACATTGCACAGTGTTTTTCTCCTGACTGCACAAGTAATTGTCAAATTGATACAATGGAGCCGGCTTTCAGCTTAAGAAGCACAACTGAAGCAGAAGTTAAAAGAGTAATTAAATCCCTTAAACCATCTAAAGCAAAGGATATATTTGGTATGGATGCAGTTATGCTCAAAGACCTCAGTACAACTCTTTCTCATCCTATTGCCAATATCATCAACCTCTCTTTCTGTCAAGGAATGTTTCCAAATGTCTGGAAGCCGGCTGTAGTTATCCCAATCTTTAAAGGTGGAGACCCAATGTCTACCAATAACTACAGGCCAATTAGTATCCTTCCTACAGTATCAAAAGTCGTTGAAAAACTTGTAGCTGAACAAATTATGAACCATCTGAATAACAGTGCTTTTTTTCTGCATCCAATGCAATTTGGCTTTAGGGCCAAATACTCCGCAGAAACAGCCAACTGTTTTTTTACCGAACAAATCAAATCCAAAATGGATAAAGGTGGTGTTGTGGGAGCAGTCTTTCTCGACTTAAAGAAGGCCTTTGACACTGTTAATCACATCAAACCCATATCTAAGCTATCCAGCATTAACTTCTCCACAAAAACACTTAAATGGATAGAATCATATTTGTTCAACCGTTCTCAGTATGTCAGAGTACAGAATAATCAATCATCTAACCTCCAGCTGTCCACAGGTGTCCCACAAGGGTCAATTCTGGGTCCATTGTTATTCTCATTGTATATAAACGACTTACCATCGATATGTCCTGACACAAACATCCAAATGTATGCTGATGATACTGTCATTTATGTTCACGGAGGCAGTCTAACACAAGTGGCTAATGAACTGACGAACAAGATGGTTCATGTAACAGCTTGGTTGGAACAATGCTGTCTGCAACAAATGTCAGTAAAACTGTATGTATGTTCTTCACCAAAACCAAGTCCTCCTGCGTTGAGCCAGATGTGTTTGTGTCCGGGGAGAGGCTACAGGTGGTCTCACAGTACAAATACCTGGGGGTCTTAATTGAATCAAGACTCAATTTTAAGGCTCAGCTGAAAAAGGTTTGCAACAGGGTCAAATTCAGTCCGTCAAATTTGAGGTTTACCAGGAACTGCATGTCATCTCTCTGATATACATGCACTCTATGGTTCTATCTCATATCACATACTGCTTAACAACCTGGTCCCATGCCTGTACAACCACTCTTAAACCCCTGGAATCATTATACAAACAAACACTTAAAATAGTAGATAAGAAATCAGTTTATTCTCATCATTTCCCAATACTCACAAAATATAACTTGTTGAGCTGGGAAAATGTAATGAGATATGCAAATGCTTGTCTCATGTACAAAATAATACACGGCCTTACCTCACCTCCGCTAAGACATTTTATCACCATACGCACACCTGTAGGTCAACAAGAGCTGCAACCAGAGGAGACTGCGTTGTTCCATTAAGGAAGAGTTCATTCAGCCAATCTTCTTTTTCTTTTAAAGCTGCACAACAGTGGAACTCAATCCCAGTAACGATTAGAGAACTAAACACCTGCACTTTATTTAAATCTAACTTAAAAACATGGTTAGTGGAAATTCAGCTCTGTCAACACTGACACAATCTGCACTTTAAAACGCTCTGTTTGCACACATTTGCCTTGATCTGCTGCTATCTGTCTGCTTTGTGAATATGTATTTTAGTTTTGTTTTTATGTTTTTATATATGCTTTTATCATAATTTAAGCATCTCT
>CALSBZ010040627.1:87609-109720 GCA_943591055.1 Gobionotothen gibberifrons
TCTAAACTAAATTATGCCATAAAACATTGATTTAAATTACTAACAGTTGAGACTAGCTTTAAGCTCAGCTTTCTTTTGAATCATGTCAGCTTCTCTTTGTGCAAAAGAGGCTTGGACACGTGCAGCCTCTGCTTTTGCACGAGCTCTAGCTGCCATGGTGTTGACTGAGGACATGCGGCTTGAACGTGAGGTGTTGCATATAATCAATTTAAATGTGCAACTAAGTATACACGGACAATATATGGAATGGCACTTACAGACATAAAGATCCTAGGATTTGCGCAAGGATTTTGATGACAGGAAACAACCCATGCACTCCATAGACAGACAGAAACAAGAAACTACGGCAAGCATTTATGGACACCCAGTGCCAAACCCAAAACCCTTGCAGGCCCTCTTAAAGGGGCAGCACACTTTATTCCGAGTTTGCTTGCTTTTCTCTTTGAAGGTCGTCACAAAACGGCATTGTAATACACGGTTCGGCTGCATTAAATATTACATATCTACCGTAGTTCTCTATTTATAGAGCCCTGATGAGAAGACTTCTAGACAAACAGGAATAACTGCCGCCGAAACTGAATATGTGACGTGGATCATAAATATATCAGCAATTAAACAAAATCTTCAATTTCTCTTCCCAATATAAGTCTCCTTGCAGTATCAACACTAATTCGGCGACTTTTATATTTGATCCAATCGGTATATTAGTATATTTACACCATCACGGTGCACAGCTGATAGAAAGGGACACCTGGTGGTTAAAGCACGTTATTGAAATGTATTATTTTTATTATTAGATATTAATAGGAGACACAGACAGACAAACTAATAAGGCTTTATTTAAACATTAAAGAATACTTTAGGTTAAGGTCTTATTTTGAATAAGAAAAAAGCTTTGGGGGTATACATATTAAGCCTGACAAAGTACATTGCTTTCCTGCAATGTTAACTACTGTATGTTTAAGCACTTATTTTAACTGATATTATACATATGTATTATACTCTAATAAGATGTATGCAGATAGTATAAGAAATGTTCAGAATACGACAGTTTAATGGTAAGAGGTATACACACATATTGATAGATGTCTTGTAATGCACTGTTGAGGAACCTGCGACCCAAGTTTTTCATCTCCGACCTTGATAATAATAATTCTAGAACACAGAATTATTCAATATAAAACACAGAATTTGTGTGATTATACTAAATGATTTACAAATAAACACCACTGCATATTTACAACTGTTACACATGCTGATGTAACGCAAATGTTTCCAACTTGGGATCAATAAAGTATATCTTATCTTAAGACGATCGATAGCGACTGCCATATTTGCAAAATTTGCCTCTGAACCTTGACAAGTGCATGTTTCAGGCTTATCAATGAACAACAGGAGGGGTCACAGACACAAGACCAGCTGTTAAATAAAGCTCTTCTGACCTTAGGTGTCATGTGGGTATATTAATTCACCCATTTATTAATTATATGTTTTAAATTTGATAACACCAATGTGTTTCGTATCCCCTAAACCTCCAGGGTGTACACAGTTTAATACTGGCAACTTCTAATTGTGGGAAATACGAAAACATCTTATAAAGACACGTGCCATATAATGTTGCGAAACACACAATAGCCAGCATGTGTAGTTCTGGGGGGGGGGGGGGCTGGACCATGGATGTATGGGCTGGACCCGGGGGCTGGACCCGTCCAATTCCAGTTTTGGAAAGTCTGCCGTGGTTCCATTCCATTTCAAAGAGCTGTTGACGCCCAGCGTAACCTTGTCGCACTGCCACTCCAATATCCAATCACAGGGCTTGATGACTAATCACGGGGTTTGTAAAGCAAGGCGGATGTTGCAGTCTCAACCGATAGCTGGGAATTCTGGGTAGTGTAGTGTCTTCGGAAACTGTAGTGTCGAAACTCCTAAAAAACTATTTGTTTCTCTGAATCGAAGGTTCACAATTTAAACCAATCAATATTGTGTAATTAACAAGGATAAACTTGTTTTTTAGTGGATGAGTGATGCAGATATCACTGTGTAATCATTTGACAGTGAGGGGAATATATCCGGTTTTATTATGAAAACTTCGAGACCGGAAAAACTGTTTTCACCCACGCTAACCAACACGGGATTTCAAGATGGCGCCTGTGTCGGCATGCCGCTCCCTGAGCTCTCTGCCTTTAGCTATCCTGTTTTTGCTTTATGTTTGTCAGAATGTCCCTGCTCTGCTTGTCTATGATCGCCAAGCTCTCCTCCACCTAAGACCCTCACTGGAGTTTATACTGCTGCCCAAACCTATACCTGGCAACCGTAAATCGACTCCCCCCCCTCTACTGTCAGATATTCCCACCTACCTGCGCCGGCTGCCCTGCATCCTGCCTCACCGAAAGCGATTCAGACGACGGGGAAAGCGCGGTGGCGTGTTTGTCCATCAAATAGCACACCTGACGGCTGCTCCGCGCGGCGTTCAACACGCACATCTTCGTCAGCTGAGACGCTCTACACCTTCAGCCACCCCGGAGAGAAAACTCTGCATGGCTTTGCTAAACGCTAGGTCAATAGCTAACAAGACGTTCCTGTTAAACGACTTCTTCACCTCTCATGATCTGGATTTAATGTTCCTGACGGAGACCTGGGCCCACACCGGCGAGTATGTACCGTTTTCTGAACTTCTTCCTCCCGACTGTACTTTCTTTAGCTCCCCCCATACCACCGGCCGTGGTGGGGGTATAGCTTCAGTGTTTAAAGCTAATCTCCAATGCCGCTTGATTCACCAAGTAACCAGCTATTCTAGCTTCGAGTTACAGCTTTTTGAATTGAACCCAGCCTCGCCTATACTCTGCGCAGTCGTGTATCGTCCGCCAAAGTATAATAATGATTTTATAACTGACTTTGCTGACTTTCTGTCCGGAATCATGGTGAAATATGATCGTGTTTTGATCTGCGGAGACTTTAATGTCCATGTGTGCTGTGAGTCTAAACCTCTGGTCAGGGATTTTTTTAACCTCCTCGACTCTTTCGGTCTTATTCAGTCCGTGGCTGGTCCAACACATGATAAAGGACACACCTTAGATTTCGTTTGGATTGTCTATCTCCGTGGATGAAATCTGTGTAGGAACGCGTATCTCAGACCATTTACCGGTTCTGTTTACAACCTTGATCCCTTCTGCAGGAGTCGAATTACGTGCTCCTGCGCGTCGTCTGCGTTCAATTAACCCCTTGACTGCCTCACAGTTTTCAGATGCCTTTAATACTTATCCGATTTGTAAATTAGAGGTGAACTGTGCTCTTAGTGCGGATGAGCTTATCTCTTTGTTTGATTCGACATGCACACTAATACTGGATTCCGTTGCTCCTTTTACGCTTAGACGCAACAAAGTTCTCTCAGAGCCGTGGCTCAATGATTGTACTCGTGCTTTTAGACGCGCCTGTAGGCGTGCAGAGAGAAAATGGAAAAAGGATAAACTTCATGTCTCCTTAGAAATTCTTCGTGCCTGCCTTTCCGATTATCAGACGGCAGTCAAAGCAGCTAAAACAGAGCATATTTCTCTGTTAATCTCCAAAAACAGCCATAAACCTCAAGTTCTTTTTAATGTCCTCAACTCGATCATTAATCCTTGTGATGCTTCTCCAATTGTGCCATCAACTACTCTCTGCGAGTAATTTCTTAAATTTTGTATGGAAAAGGTATCTGCCCTCAGGCTGGCCCATACTGGTGTTGCCCCAGATCCTGCTCCCTTTCTGTGCCCTGCTGTTCTCGATCATTTTGAGCCTGTGTCTCTCTCTTTTCTCTCGGATGTGGTCAATCATCTGCGGCCGACGAACTGCAGCTCAGACAGCATTCCCTCTCGCTTTCTCAGAGATGTCTTTTAATGAGTTGGAGCAAGTGTTTTATTGCTTGTAAACACTTCTCTTAGCTCAGGATGTGTCCCAGCTGCCTTCAAACATGCCGTGGTTAAGCCACTACTTAAAAAGAAAAATCTTGATCCCTCCATAATGGCAAATTTCAGGCCCATCTCCCAGCTACCCTTTGTATCTAAAGCCCTGGAGCAAGTAGTCTACGCCCAGCTGCAGTCGTTTTTAATCACGCACGGCATCCACGAAAAGTTTCAGTCTGGCTTTAAACCTATGCACAGCACTGAAACAGCCCTTTTAAGAGTTTTTAATGATCTGCTCCTCGCCGCCGATTCAGACAGCACAGCTGTTTTGGTGATGTTAGACCTGACAGCTGCCTTTGACACAGTGGACCATAGTATCCTGTTGTCACGGCTTGAACAGTCCGTAGGCATTACAGGCTCCGCCCTTGCATTGTTCAGGTCTTATTTGACGGACCGTAGCTTCTCAGTGCAGTTAGGTGCCTTCTCCTCTGCCACAGCCCCTCTTACTTGTGGGGTTCCCCAAGGCTCGATTCTGGGCCCCATCCTTTTTCTATTGTACATACTGCCCCTAGGTTCAATTCTCACAAAACACAATATCCCCTTCCATTGTTACGCTGATGATGTACAGATTTACCTGCCTCTCAATCAAAATGCCAACTCACTACAGCAATTGAAGGACTGCCTAACAGAGATTAAATCCTGGCTGAGCCAAAACTTCCTCACCCTTAATGAGAGCAAGACCGAGGTTATCTTTTTTGGACCCCAACCAACAGTCTCCCCGGTTGACATTCTGGGCTCCCCCAATACAAATATCCTCCCCTCTGTCATGAACCTTGGAGTGACCTTCAATAGCGCCTTTAAATTTGATAAACAGGTCAGCACTGTAGTCAAGACCTGCTTTTTCAAAATACGACTATTGGCTAAGACCAAGTCGTTTTTATCTATTAAAGACCTAGAAAGGGTTATTAACGCCTTTGTTACCTCGAGACTGGATTACTGCAATGCTCTGTATGTGGGTATGGACCAGGCCTCAATTAGACACCTCCAGCTAGTTCAGAATGCAGCTGCACGTCTTCTCACTGGCCATAAAAAGCGTGACCATATTACCCCCATTCTGGCTTCATTGCACTGGCTTCCAGTTCGGTTCAGAATAGATTTTAAACTCCTTTTATTCGTTTTCAAAGCCCTAAACGGGCTGGCTCCTGCCTATATAGCCGAACTTCTCCATCGCTACACCCCAGGCAGAGCCTTAAGGTCGGCTGACCAGCTGTTGTTGATAGTGCCTAAGATTAGGCTTAAAACCCGAGGGCATCAAGCTTTTGCAGCGGCTGGCCCTAGGCTCTGGAATACTTTGCCCCTCCATGTGAGGTCTGCCCAGACCCTGGGGGTTTTTAAATCAACACTTAAAACTCATTTTTTCTCTCTGGCTTTTGTTTAATATTATTCGAATATAGGAATAGTAGATATGATTGCTTAAAATATAGTACCTTATATTTCACCATGTAAATTACTTCTTTATCCATTTTTGGATCTCTGCAGGGTTTATTTTGAATCCAAATCCCCCCCTTGGGGCTTGTCCCTCACCGTCTCCCTCTGCCGATCTAAGGTCTGGCAGAGGGGGATGGGGTACAGAGTCGCTTATACAGGCGTGGGAGTGCATTCTGACGAAGAGATAGGTTGTTGTGCTCCCTATCTCTGTTTCTTATCCTACATTTTCACCCTGAACTAGAGGGAAAGCGTTCTTCGACGCCTTTTCAGCTCTGTTTCCTACTATATTCTTCCTACCCCGTTTACTTTGAACTATTCTAGGAGAGTGTGTTTACGTTGACTCGTTGGGCCTTTCCTCCTGTCCTTTTTTGTTCCCCAGTACTTTTCTTTAAATCTCAATCCAGGAGAGTGCATTTAGGCCTCTACTACTGCCTATTCATTGTTGTCCCTCTTCACCAGTATCCCCTGTCTTCTTTTTCATAAATGTTTCCACCCTATTCCAAGGGGAAGCATTGTGGTGCCTTTTCATTACAGTTTCTGGCTTTGTATTTCTTCACCTCAGACTCGTTTTAACATTTACGGGGAGTGCATGTCCGTAGCCACGTTGTGCCTCCCTTCCTCTGTTTCTGGCTTTTCTTTTCATACCCTTGTTTCTCATATAAGAGAAGAAAAACTATTCTAAATTCACTTGTACACTTGAGGGGTCAGACTTGATAGATTGCGTGGGGAGGTTCAGGAGATCTTTCTTGAGGGTTATCAAGAATAACTTTTATCCAATTACCTTTTCCCTCTCTGTCTGTGTCTGTGTATTCTCTTGTTTCAGATTAACCCAGCCAAATCTCTTTTTCTTGTTTTTTCTTATCTATATCTACGCCGGGTTCCGGAGTCGAGGCTGATCGTCTTGCAGTAGTCCTGTGCCCTTGATCCTCTATCCTGAGCTCTGGATTAAGTCGTGGACTTTCGGGTTGTGGCTGAACCTATTCGCTGCGGTCCTGCCTGGGTCGTGTCGTGCTGCTTCCCTGATGGCTTCCACAGGATTGTAGCTGACATCTTCGTGGATTCATCTTCTGTTGGAGAAATACTATGTTCTCCTCTTTGTCTTAGTTCTAATGCCCTGACATTATGGGTCACTCTGAACTGTTGATGACCTTGCAGCTGCCTCTTCTTGCGATAGGAGGAGGCAGGGCATGTTGTTGATATTTATGAGAAGGCAGACTTGCTGTCTCCTAAATGTCTCTTTTCTGTGTGGCGTGACGAAAGTACGCAACTCTCTCCAGAAGACGTCGCAGATGGTCGCGACACCTTTCCGACACCTGCGGATGATATTAACACCACCTCGATTTACGACCTTGTTGTTATCTCCGTCTTTTGGACTATATAAGCTTGATGTTTTTTGCCGCTCCCTTGAGCAAACCATATACCTCATGTGTGTGTGAGTTAACCCATATCCTTTGTATGTGATTTAACTCTGCTCCTTCTTGCAAGAATAAATTAGAACCTGATCATTGATTCTCAACCTGGTGTCGAGTGATATTTTTCTAACATCTTCTTATTACAGACACACGCATTTCCTAAACATTCGGTCTATAGGCTGTAAAATGTATTATCTCTTCGATTTACACACCGCATTTCTTGCACGTCTGTCCGTCCGGGGAGAGGGATCCCTCCTCTGTTGCTCTCCCTGAGGTTTCTCCCATTTTTTCCCCTTTAAAACTGTGGGTTTTGCGCGGAGGTTTTTCCTTGTACGATGTGAGGGTCTAAGGATAGAGGGTGTAGTTTTTCTCATATTGATACTCTGAACAATCTGTGCTGTTGTATTTGCTGTAAAGTGTCCCTACTGTAGGCTATTTTTATTATGTACAGCACTTTGGCTCGACCAAAAATCGCTTATAAATGTGCTTTATAAATAAAACTTGATTTGATTTGAACATTACATGGAAGCTGCATACACGTTATCCTGACGAGACCTCAGATCATCTTCGTAAATATCTATCAAACTATAGATCCTACACATCGACTGGACGTGGATTCTAAGAGTACAATATACACTTCTCGCTAGAAATCTAATCAAAAAGCATTTTAAGGGCCAAACTATTCTACAATTTAGGGTTATTTGTGAATAAACGAATAAACGGGAGCATGTTGTTTCTTACACGACCACTAGAGGTGCTACACTTTAAAACGTGGCTATGGGTCGTAATCATAGACTGTATATATAAATCGTCGTAATAAAATCTTAGTCGTAATCTAAGCTGCAATCGACCTATTTGGTCGTTTCTTGTAGGAGGACAGGCTGCTCTCACACCTTACGGCTCGGGGTTTTGAGTCTGAAGCCTCCTCCATGAACCCTGCCTTGGTCATTCCCCAATGAATCCCTCCTCCAGACCCTCTGCGCCCACCCTGCTGGACTATTTTGGGGATGTGTCATGATCCTTGTTTTTGTGTTTAAATTCCTATTCAATATTTAGAAAATGATTGTATGTTTGTGTCTTGTCTTACTTCCTGTCTTTGTGTTTTTTCCTACTATGTAATTGTCTGGGTTCTTTCCACCTGTGTGTGAGCTCCATGCTGCTCTTGTGTTTACCTGCCCAGCTGTGTCTTGTTAGTGTAATCAGTCATTTCTCAATATACCTGTCTGTCTAAGTGTTCTTTTTCAGTCCGTTGTCATTGTACCGTGAACGTTCCCCCTGATCTGGTTCTTCTTGTCAAGGTTCCTGCCCATGTTTCTTGTCTGTGTTTGTTAACTGTCGATTTGCTCCTTGTTTTTTCTGGTTTGTCCCTTGTTTTTGTTTTCCTTTTTTAAGCTGGATTTTGGAGCCAGCTATAATTGTATTAAAGGTCACCTATTATGCAAAATCCACTTTTTCATGTCTTTTATACATAAACATGTGTCCCCACTGTGTAAAGAAATTCTGAAGGTTTCAGGAAGAAAGATTCGCTCACCTTTTGTCCTGATCCATTTATATAAAAACCTGTCTGAAAATGAGCTGATCAGATTTTGGCCACTTATATCATAACGATTTTTTGGCTTGTGTAACCATTAGCCAATCACCAACCAAGCTCCTCCTAGAGAGCACCATTGTGTTCTTTTTAACCAAATATCTCGCAGAGCGGCGTGGGGAGTGGCGCCTTATTTTCATCTAAAGTAACAGACAGAGAATCAGCACTATTGAAACAGGGCTGAAACAGAGGGGATTATGGGATGCTGCAATGCATGATCTGATTGGTATTAGGAGCCAAACACTTCAGAGACATGTTTTGTATATATCTGAGACCTATAATATATTGATTAAAAAAAAAAAAACTACATTTGTCCAAGGGCCAAAATGTATCGTACTGCGGCGCGCATTAAGCTTAGTAGACTCTTCACGCTAACGAAGGATCTGTTGGACTCGGTCGCAGCGGGGCTACTGCTGTGCTGCGGAGCGCATAAAGCAGACTCTTCACAACGAAGGGTCACTTCTTCTTCAAGGCAGGGAAGTAATAGAGTATTGATTTCCACACCTTTATGACAAAGTCCCACTACATATACAGGCATTGCTCGAAGTGGGCCTTACTCACCGGTAAGCCAGGGGAGCTGCAAGATACTCTGGGGCCCCCAGGCAGAAGAGACCTGCCCCCCCCCCCCACGCGGAGCTGAAATTACGAAAGTGAATTTATGAAGTTATTGACGGTGCGCTACTCAGGGTTTCCCGACATGTGATTGCAGTGTCTTCTGTTGTCGTTGCTGGGGACCAATTTAATCGACCTTCTTTGGGGACCCCTTCTGTTTCAAAAGTCGAATCATAAATCTAATCGATAGATTTATGATTAGAAAATTATAAAAGTAGGGTAGATATGTGGATATTATCCGGCTGAACAAAACGTGCATTTATCTAACAGGTACGTTTCCCCCAGATCTTATTTCAAGCTATTTTCTAAAATCCTATGGAGAAATCTCATTGCTTTTTTGTCGAGGGAA
Organism: Gobionotothen gibberifrons; assembly: GCA_943591055.1. Classification (NCBI taxonomy): domain Eukaryota; kingdom Metazoa; phylum Chordata; class Actinopteri; order Perciformes; family Nototheniidae; genus Gobionotothen; species Gobionotothen gibberifrons. The sequence continues at coordinate 96,940 of CALSBZ010040627.1, forward strand.
ACAATGTGCAGCTTACTTCCGGGTTTTAGGACGCGTCACTGCACCTCTCTCGTCCCCTCTTCACACACCACACTTTTCGCGGCACACGTACTTACAGCCAATCAGCTCTGAATTATGTGAGATGACGTATGGTGGGGATGGCAGCTCAGTGCCCCTGTGGTCATTATTTTTTTGCCACACACATTAAATAGGAAAATACTCTGAGCATGCGCAGTGTAGTTTTTACAGTCACCATTCAGTTAGACAGTGAGAGGGAGGGGCATGATCGGGTTTTGTCCCACATGGCTCTAAACAGCTCAATAAGCACACACTGTAGACACTAATTAGAAGAACACAGACTAAAACAGCAATGTACAGACGAATCAGATGATTAAACATGATCTTAAAATATATTTTATATTTGTTTTTATTTATATAGGGGCAGGTGGGCACTTAGTCGCCCGCAGGGGCAATGTAAGTCGCCCGCGGGGCATGTTCTAAAATTAGCTCGCAAAGCAAATCCAAAATGTAAAAATTACACAAAATAAAAAAGGAAATGTAATTAAAAGAATCTACCCTATGCATAAACGAAACCTCAATAGCAAACTCTATCTTCTTACTACAACCAGGGCCAGTTTTTGGCATAGGCGAGTGAGGTCCACCCCCAAATAAAGCAGGTTAAAATAATTAAATTGCATACATTTTCTTTTAGTAAACACTGAAAACGGGTCCCACAGACCCAAACAGCACACAAAAGTTAAAGGTAAGCATATAACAAACAACAAAAGGATCTAAAGAATTGTATATGTATTTTTCAGTTAAAGAAGTTAAATTAAAGAAAGATGGGACTATATGAAGCAGAATGTGAATAAGTCTATATACTCTGGTCCTGCATTGTTAAATGTTTTTGATGTCTTTGATGTGATGTCTCTTCTGTATTTGCAGGTCCCATTGCCATTGTTATTGTTGTTATTGTTATTATCATCATCATGCGTCGCTTTCCACCTTCTTCTCCAGTAGGACTCAGATGAGGGTGTTGCACTTTTCTTTTCCTTATAGATGTGATGTTTTGGTGTTGTTTTTTGTTGTTTTGTTTCTTTCCGTTAACCGTCAAGTGGGAAATATGTATTTTTTTTGTGTTTCTCTTAGTATCCTAAGATACTGTTGTGTTTGGCTGTGAAAACAAAATATTATTATGAAGGGCAGACCATCTATTTGTATTTATTTTGTTTTTTCTAGAAAGGGGCAGGTCACATAAGATTGTATTATTCTCCCTGCTCATTTTCGCTCAATGGTGTTTAGGTCATGTTTTGTTGGCAATTATTGTACATTTGGTTGTGCGTACCATGAGTGGGACAAATAAAAATGATATGAAATGAAATGAAAATAATGTTAATATGTGCTAAATATATACACTGCAAAAAACAAAAAAAGAGAAGTAAAAGTAGCTCACGACTTGTTTTATTTTTTTTAAGTAGCTCTCATCCTAAAAAAGGACACCCCTGATGTAGCCTAATGCTTAGTGTACTCTGGTTAATTATACTTACTCAACTCAGGAATGCATATTTTGATCATGTGTGAACAGTTTTAGGCCCCAGGCCTTCTCAAAATGAACAGATCTAAATAAAATATATGCACATGGTTCTATTGCCAGTTATCAGCACCTCATCACAACCCTGGGTGTGCATTAAAATGTAAGGATTTTATATATAAGTACTTATGCTACACTCTTTGATTTAAGTTGTGAAGGGTTTCATCTCCACTTTTAGATATTTGTTTTGCTATTTCAAATAAAGGGCAGTACAATTAAACCTGGAGCAGACTGAGAAGGCTTGGCTTGTTATTTTAATGTACTAATGGTTTACTGATACCCATGCTAATATGTAATTAAATTAGTACTGGCCCTTTTCCCCCCCACCTTTATACAGGTTCCTTTAGTAGTGACCATATAGAAGGAAAACAGCACTGAAGTAATGTATGCATTTAACATTAACATTACAAAAAGGCAATTCAATTGCTAATGAATAGTAAGTTGCTCAAAACATGAAATAACATCGACTTGGTGTTGTCTTTTGTGAAAAGAACATATTGTATTTTGAGGCCGTTATAACCTTACGGGGAGAACTTCTTCCTTCACTTCTGTAAAAACCTGGTCGTGTAGAAAACAAGCTGACATTGCCTTGGTCAAATGTTTTACCCTGAGGCTTAACTGTATGCTTGCAAACTCTACATTAGTGAGCAGACACACCTTAAAGAAAAATGCAATCATGTGACAGGTACAGTTGTGATAGTCAACAGGGGGTGGGGGCTTGGCAAAGGTGTGTCTCTGATAGAAGAGATTTAAGGCTCTTGGGTTTGTCTTCAGTGGGATTCCCGTGCACAAAAAGGGAAGCTGCTGTCGGCTCAACTTGGCTGCAGTCATGGCTCGCCTCTCCTTCTCAGAAGTGGGCCTGCTGCTCCTGTTAGTGCTGGCTTTGGTGAGTATTCAATCTACTCTATTAAGTGACTTTAACATTGACACACTGGGGCATGCTGCAGGGCATAATGCAACCTGTCATTGCAAGACGGGGGTTTATTTTTTAAGTGGTCTAATTTGCAATTATTTAAAATGCAATTACTAATGATTCCAAAGCACACTTAGAAAAATATGATTCATGCTTACACTGTTATTGTTATTACTATATTAAGCAGCATGCTCGTGTACAGTATGCCAGGTTTTGACAGACAAGCGTTGATCATGATTTGACAGACAATAGCAAACATAAAAAGGAATAGGTTTTTTTTATCCTATTTTGGCATTTCATAATATGTGTGATGTCATGAAGATGTTAAGTACATGGTGTTCCCAGCCCTCTATATAGTTGTGTCTAACACAATGTACACAAATGAATCAAATAAAGCAAACCAAAACATTTATTTGTGTAGATAGAAATAAGAAAATGTGTTGGCTTCAGTTCATTGGTGGTTCTAGGGGTAACACTGACCTTGGACCCCCCCCCCCGCAGAAAGAAAAACATATTGCCATTTTGTGTTGTAGCAAAGACTGTGCTTTCAATTACTTACATAGCAGAATTTTTTGTTTTTACTCATGTAATTTAATAAGGTATTTGACTAAGTTAGTGACACAAATCCTGCAACTGAAACAAATACCTATCATTGCAGGGGGGTGGGGTTTGTGCTATGACCCTATACCAAGGGTGTCCAAACTTTATTCACTGAGGACCACATATAGAAAAACATACGAAGGGCTGGGCCCCTCACTAGAGGTATATTGCCTGATAAGTAAAAGGTAGGGTAGGTAAGAATGGAGAAACCAGCTTGTGTGCCCTAGAATTTGAAAGTACACAACCGGAAAAAATCTGCCCCTTCCTTCAGACTTCCTTACAGAACCCTTCCTCCAACACACACGAACATGACCAATGAGGGCACGAGATAAGTTTGTGCACAGATGGAAGGCTGACAGGCAGGTAGGCCATCCAGTTATTTTAGCCGGGCCGGCTCAGATGATTGGTCGTGCTTATTACAGCGCCACGGCTTCCACAGATGAAATATGTATTTATTGTCAAAGCATTTAATACATTCATTGCTATCGGGATGTTAAGAGCATTCCATGGAATATAACAAAAAGTGTTTCTTAAGTGAATTACCTACCCTACCTTTAAGTTATAAGTTAGCAAAATCAACCAAATGTAGGGGGGGGGGGGATAAGGGGAAATAGAAAGAGGATATTTCAAACGTGTTATACAAATAAGTTATTGGGCTTTTTACTAACTAAGATTTGTTGTCAACTTTAATTTACTGAATTTATTTGAAAATTGGGCCTATTAACACTGACATAACAACAACAATGAATAATGTGTAATATATTTTTTAATATCAATATTTAAGAAGTACAATATAAGAGAAGCAGAAGTTTCAGGTGTGGGCCATAGTTCATTATACTTTTAGAATTTGCTGGACACGGGCTGCAGTTGTCGTCCGGGCCATAGTTTGGACACCCCTACCTTATAATGTTGAAATCTTGAAAACTGTCTTTGTCTCTGTTTACCCGCATTTAATGTGCCACTGTCATAAAGAAAGAAAGAAAGAATTATATATATTCGATTAAGAATAAGAGGATGCTTAGGTAAAGGGAGTCCATGGGAGCTTTGAACACAACTTAAAATAACTTGAAATCTGGTGCTTTCTTTGTGGTCTTGGTCTGTACACATGCCGCTGCACAATCTCTAAATGATTTATAGCTTTTTTCTTGAGTAAAAAAAAATGTTATGAACATTGCACTAAATGTTATGAACATTGCACTAAATCAGCCTGCTAGTAACAAAGACAGGTATAGTTCTCTCAGTATCTCTTTCAGAGAGAATTGGTTGAACAAACACAATTTCTAAGCTGGTATAAATGTGGCATTCATTTTGTGTTGATCCAAAATTCTGATCTAGATCTAGAGGCATGCTTAGACATTTGGTTGGGGCTTGGCCACGGACTTTTGGTTATTCAACTCGTCTCTGTTTCTCTCAAATGTCTGAATTACAGCATATTATTTGCTTAATGTGCATTGAACCAGTTTATCGATAGGGTTGATGTCATTTGGTCTTAGGGAGGTGAACAGTTGTGTATTTTCAGCATAGCTATAGAAATAATTGTGTGTTCTGATATTTGCCAGTGCGACATATAGAAAGTGAACTGAACAGGTGCCACTGCCTCAAAACCATAATCATAGCTTATGCTTTTCCTGGTTTCCTTTTTCCCACACATTCATGCTGTGGCTGATCATCTATATTTATCTGTGCTGTAGCCATTAAAGCTCTTCACATCACCTTTATTCTTAATAATTAGCTCCCAATAGTGGTTCATGGTTAAATTCAAGCTTCTTGAATGTAGTTGGTGCTATAGCGTTGAAATATATATATATTTTAGCAGCTTTTTATTGGAGCTCTTGTCTTAATTCTAAAGAGGAAGGAAAGATCACTCATAAGACTAAAGTCTTTGGAAAAATGAAGGGATTAAAATCATATTGCCCTTGTTTTTGCTGTGTGAAGAGTTTGACAATGTTATTTCATATTTGCAGAAAATTAAACATTCAAAAGCAAATTAAATTGTTATGTGTGGTTTCCTTTCAGGTGCTCAGTGCCGAGTCAGGACCGAGAAGGCAAAAGACCCTGAGGAGGAAGAAGAGGGAGTGGATCCTTCCTCCTGCCAAGCTCATGGAAAACACTGACTATCGACACAAGGAATTCATTGCCAAGGTTTGATCCAAATATTATTTCCCACAATTTGCATACACAGTCATTATAATTTGTCACTGGCAAAGTGCCCAGTTGGATGAGCTTCAAAGTAAAAAAAAAAAAAACTGGTTTCTGTGCCTGCAGTGAGCCAACCTGTTTCAACTGGTTTGTGTCCTCAGCTGTGCTGCTGGGTGATTTGGCCCTGGGCTGCAGTACAGGCTAAAGAGGTGTCGTTTTAACAGAACGTTCCCAAGAAAATGCTGAGATAAGAAATAGGGTAGGGAACATAGTGTACCAGTAACATCTGAGTGTATGTATTATTAGAGAAGCCACGCCTGCATTGGTAATTTATGAGTACATATATGAGTGTACCCCAAGCAAACCTGTTATTAACGTTTATTTGTGCAGAGTGATAAATATGTATTGCTATAAATTAGCGCTTGGCAACGATTATCATTTTTAATCATGATTAATCGCATGATTTTCTTCGATTAATGCGCAAAATTCAATAATGAATTAAAAACCAGTGTATTGCGCACTTTTATTTTAAAAGCACTGCTATAACAAAAGTGCAATAACATTTGGTTTGTAAACACTTTAAACAAATAATATGCTTTTTAACAGCAGTATTCCCTTTACACAGTAGCAGTTGAAATATTTCTTGTAAATCTCAACTTCAACATTAATTAATGTAATCAAATATAAATATAAAACCAAAGCTATGTGCCACTGCAAGGGCATTAACATTTGATCTAGTTAAAGAAAAACCAGTTACCCTCAGAGTCCAGTGAGAAAAAAATTCAACTTTGCAGTGGTTACAAATAACTCTGGTTCTATCAACTCCGCCGTCTGGAAGAGATTTAAAATGTCCATGTTTCTGTCCTGCCACTTCTCTTCTGTTTCGGTTCATGTGAGCACTGTAGCAGTCTTAGGCCCACCCCAAATGCTCTCATTGATTGAGACACGTAAAGACGTCCATCCTAAGCCAATACTGATCAACATCCCACCCCTCCTGTGACCCATGGTTTGTCTGTATGTGTATTCAGAGCCAGTGAGCAACAGACTTCTAAAATAATAATATTAATTGAAAAACTTTAATGATCAGCCCTAATTAATTAATTTGTTAACTGTCAAAAACCAAAGTGGCTTAGGTTGAACATCCTGCAACACTAATAGTGGACTGAACTTCGAGGTTTTGTTACAGTTTCAATCAACTCACTTTGTATTTTAGATTACATTACACTGGATATGGATGTTATCATCCTGAATAAAATATTGCAAGATTCTTAATGGAACTCTGGTTTTAAAGCTTGGGTAGCCTTTGCAGACCATTTACATTCACAAAAACCTATATAACACACCACAGGAAACCTGAATAGCAAGTCCATGATTCCCCTGTCTGTGTTTTGTTGTCAGATTCGCTCTGATAAAGACTTAGGTGAGCTGGTGGATTATTATCTCACTGGAGAAGGAGCTGACAAGGAACCCTTCAATCTCTTTGTAGTGGACCGAAAGACGGGGTTTGTACGCATCACTGAATTACTGGACCGGGAGAAACGCCAATTCTACAATGTAAGTCTTTCTTTAAAGTTGTACTGTCCTGAAACATGATGAAGACTGGTGGGAGAATAAAGCTCACGTTCCTTCAGTCACAGAGCTTTACTGAATGTCACTAGCCTACCCTTGTACATACAGTATATTGTTTTGGACTTTTGTTTCAGATCAGATCAAAAGAGGTTTATTGTCATTATACTTGATATACTATAGATGAGATTTGGTAGGCTTCTCTCTATGCATTTAAAAATAAAAACTAATAAATGTAAGCAGGGATTAAAACAGTGATTAAAAACCGTTATAGCAGCAAAGAAAATGCAAATAAAGAAGGCACTAGTAATGCCCAAATATTTCAGATGATTGTCAACGTTTTGTGCAAGCAGATTTGTAATATTAACGAAGCTTCAAATAAATGTAGTAATTAACCTGTATGTAAAGTTTAAACAAGGAGGTTACCTGGCATAAATTCCCACAGACCTTAAGAAACGCATTTGTGACAACCAAGCGTCATAGGGACGAAATATGCTTCCACATAACAGTTTAGTTTAATAGGTATGTATATTAAGAGACCAGGCACATGCACAAAACAACAGTGATAAGAAAGTGCAGATGTGACAGCTGTGACATCCACAGTCAGGCAATGGATGAAAGTCAATTTACTTTCTTCTAAACAAACCTGCTAAAAAATGCTGCGAGAAGAAGCAGGATGCTGAATTGAATTGAGGTTTGGGTGTCTGTATTCTATCTTCAAAGATCAATAGTAAAGTGTTTATTCATGTAACTCATGCAGCTAACAGGGGTCGCAAGGTACAAAGACGGGAAGAAAGCAGAGGATGATGTCCCACTGACATTCACGGTTCTGGACCAGAATGACAACACTCCGTATTTTGAGCTGCAAATGGGCAACATCACAGAGGAAAGCAAACCAGGTAGTGTCACATTATTGAACACATATCAGCCTGCTGCTGTGAGAGAATGATGGAAACAGTCAGAACTCAGAAATATGTTAAATCAGTAAAGCGACATTAAAAATAATAAAAGTCCTTTATTTAAAACGTATTTAAAATAATAAAGGAGGACAATATAAATGCACTAAAAGTGCTAAAAGTAAAAGTACTTATTTTTCCCAATAGCCTACAGTAACAAAGCTCAAAACTCAATGGAAACGGGGAAACAAAAAAGTGATGCATGCGGCTGGGATCGAAAGCACTTGTCGATGATCGGGGATTATAAATTCGGCCATAAAATGTAAATTTTATCGGCATATTTTAACATGTGATGTAATGGCATGATTCCTTCCGATAATATTGCAGATCTGCTGTAAGCTAGCTAACATAGCTAACCTAGCCATATATTATGAATATACTGACTAAGCACACAATTATGAAACAGGCTTACTCTGCCAACAGTGACAGTTGGAAAACTTTATAATCCCCGAATGCCAATAAGCGCTCCGGTCCTAGCTGTGTGCATCACTTTTTAGGTTCCCCGTTTTCATTGTGTTTTGAGCATCTTGCAGCACTTTTTTTTTCTTAAAGGTGGGGTAGGCAAGTTTGAGAAACCGGCTCGAGATACACTTTTTGTTATATTCCATGGAATGCTCTTAACACCCCGATAGCAATGAATATCTTAAGTACATTGACAAAATATCCATTAAAACATTTTTTCATCTGTGGAAGCCGTGGTACTGTAAAAAGCACGACCAATCATTTTAGCCGGCCCGGCTAAAATAACTGGATGGCCTACCTGCCTGTCAGCCTTCCATCGGTGCACAAACTTATCTCGTGCCCTCATTGGTCATGTGCGCGTTCGTGTGTGTTGGAGGAGGGGCTCTGTAAGGAAGTGGCAGATTTTTTCCGGCTGTGTTTTTTCAAATTCTAGCGCACTCGAGCTGGTTTCTCCAAAATTACCTACCCCACCTTTAAGCGTTTTGTTTAAATTATATCATATTATAATATTTAATCTTTAATTAACTCAAAAGTTAAACAAAGGGAAACACTGTATGTGAATACTAGCTGTGAACAGATGCTCTGAAATGTTATGGTTTGTGCTGTGATTTGCTGCAGGAAGCGTTGTTATGCAGATCAAGGGGAATGATAATGATGAAGCTGGAACAATTAACAGTGAGATCAGCTACAGGATCGTGAGTCAGGAGCCCGCAGGCACCAGTCACATGTTCACTCTAGACAGTAAGACGGGCCAACTGTACGTCAAAGAGGAAAACCTGGACAGAGAGGTGAGGCTTCTGGTCATTGTATATCAAACACATCTCACATATGTTGCAGCACCTTTCAAAAGAATAATACTTAATATAGAGTGGCTGCAAGGTGGTGCGGTCTTCTTTCAATTGGAAGGTTGTGGGTTTGATCCCAGCCCTTGCACTCAACATGTCGATGTATCCTTGTATCCTATCCCAAGATACTTTACCCAAGTTGCTCCCAACGGCAAGGCCAATGTTGTGTGAAAATGTGTGAATGTTTGCTTACTACTCTGTATGAATAAATGGGTGAAAGATGACTTGAAGAATTCAAAGCGCTTAGAGGGGTCGTGGATAAAGTGAAATATAAATACAGTCCATTTACCATTTACCATAAAAGAGTTTGCAGCCCTAATCTCCTCAGGCAGGTTGTTCCAAAGCCAGGAGCCCTTACAGCTAAGGCTCTATGCTTTGCGTTTCAATCTGTACCTTGGAACAACCGGCAACGACGCATCTCAGGATCTCAGGTTGTGGGAGTGGACATAGGGCAATAAGAGGTCTGATAAATAACTCCAGCTATGCCTCTCAGGGCTTCTGAAAGGAAGCCAGGATTCGTGTGATGTGGTCATTTTTTCTAACCTGAGTTAAATTCAAAAGCAGAGTTTTGATTAAGCTGAAAACGGGAGAAGGATTTTTAAAATGTATGCCAGGGAGGAGAGAGTAATCAAATGTACTGTTAATTTGGTTGGAACAACTGTTTCAAACTTTTATGGAGTAAGAAATAGTCTGAGCTTGTCTAGGTTGAAGTTTTGGTCAAATATCAAGACTTTTGCAGTGCTGAGTGATGGACTGGGACAGAGAACCTATGTGATGACTATTAATCTTTTAGCTGCAGGAAATCCACTTGCAGATGTCTCGAAGGCATTTTAAGTAGACTGTGTTTTGATAGTTTCAGGGCCCCAGGGTTTTTACATAATTTGAATTAAGGCGGGATGAAAATACTTTAGTTGGAACAAGATGTTCTTTGAAATTCAATCAAGGAACAATAAATATACTGCAGCACTGTTTTGCCCTGAAGGTCTGACTCACCCTACACAATATGATCACATGTCATCAGATAACAGAAGAATGTACCTGTTTTCCCTCCAACAGACTATTGACTTCTACAAACTGGTCATAGAGGGGACTGATATGGGAGGGGGATCCAGCGGCCTGGTAGGGACAGGAACAGTGGAGGTCAAAGTCCTGGACATCAATGACAACATCCCCACCCTGGAAAAATCGGAGGTACACACACACACACACACACACACACACACACACACACACACACACACACACACACACACACACACACACACACACACACAGAGCAACCTATTCCATTACATCCTTACGTTCTCAGGCACCTAGCTGCATTTGTTCAATGACCTTTTAAGGGTACATCCACAAACCAGGATACGGATGTAGTGTTGAACACATGGTTAACGCTGTACACGTATACAAAAAAAAGGATGCAACAAAACGACTTTTGGATGTTTTGATTTGTTTTGCTCAAAGTGTATTTGCTCAAGTACTGTACTTAAGTACAAGTTGGAGATACTTGAGTATTTACATGTTATGCAACCTTGTACTTCTACTCCACTACTTTTATTTAATACCTTACTTAGTTTTTAACCTTAGTTACTTTGCAGATTTGGATTAATGATTTGAAATATAATCAACTCTTAAATAAGACCTTGGAATGTGCCCAGAGTAAATTCACAAGCTACCCTTCAGTATACAAAGTCATTCAATCTAGCTGCACCTTTACCAGCTTTGATAACACTTGAATGCATCAAAAATAAGTTTGATTGTGTAGGAGTCTATAAAACAGTGAGCCGACTTGATGTATTACCTCCTTTAAAAAGTAAGTCTAAAATGTGGGCTCTGATCTCACAAAATGCACTGCATATGGAACAGAGTGATCCGTAAACCCACAGCCAGACACCAGTGTTGTGTATTACTAGGAAGAGAACATTAATAAAGCACGGGACAGAGGATATGGGTACTAGTTTATTTACTGTTACTCATGCCACAGCATCAACTCCCGGGCATACACTTATCCTCTTAACATTGTATGTTACTGTGGTTACACTGTGCCCCCTATTGGCAGGAGTTTATATATCAGAACACAACAACCAGCAAATGTTAGAGAGGTCCTGACTTTTATTTTGGCTATATTGTTGGTCAGCTTGGGGAGGGTGTCTCTCTTGACTGTTTACAGCAGCCGCACTGGATTTTGAAAACCACAAGCTCTGAAGGTGTGTGCTTTAAGCTGGTCAATGACTATCAGTCATAGACACCAAATGTTTACGGAACAAGATGATCTTAAGCTAACCACTTAATGTTTGTCTCAAAGTGCAGATCTTTAAAATGGAAACTTTTCTTTAATTATTCCCGTCATTTTTAAAACTATGACACAAAGCCTATTGCAGAAAAAGTTATATAGCAAGTGAGGTGTGAGAGGCAGAGAATAAAGAGGGAGAGAGAACAAAGGGAAGAGGATATAGAGATGAATGAAAAGAGAGATGGTGTTACCTTTACTTTAACGATTTAACTAAGCATTGACAATATTCATTTTCAGACAATTTGGGATAATTGTATCCTTTTTTGCATGTCCAGATTATAATATTGATTTTTCAATTGAAAATTTAACTCAGTTGAATCTGAAGACTTAGGCGCATGGTGAAGACATGGTGAAGCTCTTGGTGCAATCCTTGTTGTTCCAAACAGTCAGGAAGCCATCAATGGAAAAGTTATTATTAGTTTTAAATTCTAAATTATTAGTGCTGAGCAACAATAAAATATTTAATCGCGATTAATCGCATGATTACAAAAGTAGTGTATTGCAAACTTTTATTTTAAAAGTACTGCTATATGAAAAGTGCAATAACAATTGGTCTGCAAACACTTCAAACAAATAAGGTACTTTTTAACAGTAGTATTCCCTTTACACAGTAGCAGTTAAAACATTTCTTGTAAATCTCAACTTCAACATTAATAAGTGTAAACAAATCAAATATAAATCCAAAGCTATTTGCCACTGCAAGGGCATTAACAAGTTTGTTATAGAAGTTACCTCAGTGATCAGAAAATCCTACTTTGCAGTGGTTACCAATAACTCTGATTCTATCAACTCCGCCGTCTGGAAGAGATGTAAAATGTCCATGTAAGAGTTCGGTACCTTTCTACATGTTTCTGTCCCGACAGCCCTATTAAATATACAACTAAATGTGTAATACGCACATTTCCTCAAGGCTCCATGGGCCTTTATTCTTTAACATCTACAAGCTAATGTAGCTTGTAGATGCTACATTAGCATCTCTGCCACATTATGAGAAGCAGCGTTCAGTTTTTATGCAACAGATATCTGATACTTCATCCTCGGTGCTGTTTAGTACAAAGTCTAGTCTAGTGCTGTCAAGTCCACTGCACTTCATTCAGTCCCCACACCTCCTTTTTTTATGTGGATGAATGTATCTCTTTCATTGTTCATTCATGCTCCTCAAATGAAGACAAAAAGGCAAAAGTATAGCGATACAAAACATAGCTACTGGCCTCTGCAACTCCACTGAACAAAAATATAAACGCAACACTTTTGTTTTTGCTCCCATTTTTCATGAGATGAACCCAAAGATCTAAAACATTTTCTATATACACAAAATAACCATTTCTCTCGAATATTGTTCACAAATCTGAAAAAATCTGTGATAGTGAGCACTTAATAATAATAATTTTAATCCATCCCACCTCACAGGTGTGGCATATCAAGATGCTGATTAGA
>CALSBZ010040627.1:114720-139187 GCA_943591055.1 Gobionotothen gibberifrons
TAAACAGAAAGCGATGTGTGCTTTGCCTGCGAAGGACTGTTCTTTGGAGTATCATTTTGAGGGCCAGGGATCCTCTGCTGGATCTGTGGGCTGCTGCAGCCTCCTGGAAACTAACAACGACCTGCAATTCCTTGATGACCTTGGGCCAAAGTTCAAGACTCTGTCTGATATCTGCTCCCCTCCTAAACCAACACCCAAACCTTCCCTGACACACAAAATAGTAGGTGCTGTCCAAACCACAGTAAATAAGGTTGAACCTGTTGTTATGCCCAAAGTTGAGCGAAGCGTTGAAACAGAGCATATTGATGTCAAGAAAGAGACAGTCATGTCATCTACTAACATCTCCAAATCATCCGTCAATACTGTAAGCACTGCCCATCAATACATGACACTTCCTAACTCTAAGGTTACTAACATCAGTCATTCCACCACTCTTCCCCCTCAAGCTCATTATTCTGCCAATCTGTCCCATCAAGCTCATACAGTTTTCATACAGCCACAGACAGTTTATTACGCCACCAACCCTGTACTACAGCCCATGCACTATGTAGTTCAACCACAGCTACAGAACACGGTTATGCTAGCAGAGGGGTCCCATGGAGCTAATTTTCCAGGCTTGTATGTAGTCAGTGGGCCCCAAGGCTCTCCTCCTGGGCTAGTGATTCAGGGCATTGAGGGCCCAAAAAGCCCTGCCAGTCCAGTTAGCCCCACCTTCTTTCTACCTAGTAGTCCAGGTGTGTCTACAGGCTCAGGCCCTGTAAAGGATTGGAAAATGATAGGGCCAAATCCCGATGGTAAATACATGTTATTTAAAGATAAGAGACCAGATGATGCAGGTGAGGTTGACCCAGGCTCGTCTCAGGGCAATTTGCCCAGAGGTGCAATCCTGGTAAAAGAGGCTGCTCCCCCTCAGGGGGTGTTAGACCTAGCAGCCCAGGGGAGTGTGTATGGCATTCTGCCAGGACACACTGTTGCAAAGAGGGGGGGTGCTGTTGCAGTAAATAGCAATTTGGGGCAAACATGGGTTGGGCAGCCAGGAATGGGAATGGCACATGTGGTGACAGTGAAACCAGAAGTCAGACAGGTTGGAATGTGGCAACCTGGGATGACTCAAGTTGGCATTAGGCAGGTCAGTACAAACCAGTACCAAGAAACTACGCAGTTGCAGCAAGCAGCAGATACCAGTGGTATTCTAAAAGCATCAGGAATTAGTTCACCAAATGAAGACAAGACTACAACAGTTGTAAATACCATCATTTCAGCTGAAACCCATCCATCAAACGAAGAGGTGTTGATAGAAAATCAGTTGAAGGATCCAGTTCAGAACATGAATTATGAAATGGTTGAGGGAAAGCATGATGTCCCCTACATATTAATGCCTCTCGAGACATCACTTGATGATGAGGATCCTGGTAGGATGGTCCAAACTGCATTTGAAGACAAATTGGGGATCCAAGAATGTCCTACACAAACATCAGAAACAGCTCAAACAAACAAATGTACAGATATGGTAAGTCAAACCACAGAATCCAATGTGCCACAACACAACTCAGTGGAATCAGAACAGCAGGAAAATCATGTTCATGCTAAAGGTTTTTCAGAGGAAAATATATCTCTGGTCAATCAAATGTCAACCACGGAAGTGTGCCAACCTGGATCAGATGTCATTGATTCAGTTAATACAGGCAGAGAGAGTATAGAGACATCAACAATTCCCCAAGGAGAGGGATCCACATCTACTTTAGAACACATCAACATTGTAGACGATCAAATACAAGATATCACAGAAGTAAATGTGGACAGTCAAGAGTCATTGAAAGGAGTCGTAAAAGAAGGAAACGCTGTTCATCTCACCATAGTTGAAGGTCTAGAGGACAAAAGTCAGGAAGTTGGGTCAGAACCTCAATTAGATGATGTGACAGAGGACCAAATGGACAGGGATCTGGAGGAAGATGTCAGTCCAGCAGAGAACGTAGTGTCAGACATAGAAACAAATCAGGTTATTGCCACCTCTAATAGTATCCAGGGAAAAGTGAATATGGAGGAAATGAGTGCAGATAGTGTAATCACAGTCAGTGATTCACATGAAGACGTAAAGGCTCAGGAAGAGCAACTGCTAGATTCTGATGTAGGACTCGATAGTATGCATGACAAATTGTCAGCAACTCTTCCAAACATGTTTTCAAAAGTGACTTTGAATGCATCTGAAGTTAAGTTGAACCTCGACCCAGAGTCAATGCCAGAACCACAGTTTGGTCAAAGTGAATGGATTATAATAGACAAAGGTAATGAAAAGACAGATAGCGCTGATGAAGCAATAACATCATCGCAAACTGTCAGCACTATTATCCTTGGTGATTCAAATCTGACATCAGCCACAGAAGAAATAACCAATCAAGTGCAAGAAGAGGTGTCTAATGTGTCAACCATGTCAACATTAGAGCAACACATGCATACAGCAAAAGACAATTGCTGTGGCCACCAAGAAGAAGAAAGTGGTACAGATCAAGTTGATGCAGATGCAGACAGTATGGAGAGAAGTGATGGAGAGAAAGAGAGTATTATGGAGGAAGGAGTGCCACAGCAGAGTGTTAGCACCTCTGATAACCTAGATGAAGACACTGAAAGACAAGATGCTTTCAGTTCTCAAATGGAAGATAATTTAATCTCAGATGACTACAATATTGATGAAGAGAAAGGTGAAGATTCTGTTGAAGCAATGGTGTCACAGCAAAATGTAAAATTCTCAGATGAGCAAGTGAGTACAGAAGAAAATGCATCATGCATGAGTTCTCGAGTTGATCATACCTTAACCTCAGATGATAACATAAATGTTCCAGAGGTAGAGGAGGAGAGTCTTGAAGGGGGGACGACATCCATAGAGCAAAATGTTAGCATCATAGACCACCAAGATGAGTTTATTGAAGGAGAAGCTGTGTCAGGAAGAAGTTCTTCTTTGGAGGATCCTTTAGTCTCTTTAGAAGAGAGTAATGATGATGAGGAGAAAGGTGACATTTCTGTAGAGGCAATGGTATCACCAGTACATCAACATTTAAAATACTCAGATGACCAAGGTGAAGGGAATGCAGAAGGAAATGCAACATGTATGAGTTCTCGAGAGGATCATAACTTCATCTCAGATGATATCATAAATGAGGAAGAGGAGGAGAGTTTTGAAGACGGTGTGTTATCCATACACGAAAATGTTAGCATCACAGACCACCAAGCTGAATTTATTGAAGGAGAAGCTGTATCAGGAAGAAGATCTTTGGAGGATCCTTTTATCTCAGAATACAACAATGTTGTGGAGGAAGAGCTTTCAATTGTACATCAAATGTCTTCCATCTCAGATGAAGACAGTGTAAAAGAAGATGCATCTAACACTGTTCAAGTAGAGGATATGCTAATCTCAGGTGACAGTGATGGAGAGGATGGAGAGGAAGAAGAGGAACCGGCTCCCTTCATACAACAAGACAGTAGTTTTTCTGATGACCAAGAAGAAGAGAATGGAAGAGAAGACGCACCAGACACAAGTATTTACGTAGAGGAGGAGAGTACGTTGAACCAGCAATTAGAAGACAACTCTCTGTCTTATCACACTGAATGCTTATCTGTGGATAATTTGGATTTAGCAAGTCAAAATGTAGAGATGAATCCGTTGCCAGCATCGTCAAAGGTGGGTAAAACTCTAGAAATACCCTGTGAAGTTACTACACATCAAGTCAGGCAAGGGCTGGACTCTTCTCAGGTAGGAGACATAGCTTTGGATATTCCTGATAGAGAAGATACTGTTGGTCAGGCATTAGAGAAGGATACTAAAATGGAGAATTTGGATTCTCCTGTTATATCTTCTGAGGGAATGAGATCTTCCAGGGTTGCAACAGGACAGGTTTCTATGTACAGTGAAGATAAAGGGGCCAAAGTTAAAATGTTTGAATCTGGAGATATCGCTTTTGAAAAAGGCATGGCAGAGGTCACTTTTGATTTCGCGATTAGGGAGGGATTTGATGACAGTGCAACTGGTGCATCTGCTCAGGTAGCACCAACATCTTATTCAGAAATTAAAGTAGTAGAGAAGACCCTATCTTCAGTGTCAGAATCAGACCCAGACTCAGGAGAGACAGGAACTTTAAGTTCCATTGCAAAAAGTAAGGTAGATGAGGAGGCTGGTAACCTCGTTCAGAATGAAACTCTGCAAGTAACTGAAGAAGCAACAGGGGGAGGCCCAT
The DNA here is from genome assembly GCA_943591055.1 of Gobionotothen gibberifrons. Classification (NCBI taxonomy): domain Eukaryota; kingdom Metazoa; phylum Chordata; class Actinopteri; order Perciformes; family Nototheniidae; genus Gobionotothen; species Gobionotothen gibberifrons. The sequence continues at coordinate 118,950 of CALSBZ010040627.1, forward strand.
TCACTGTGGGGAAAACTCTGATGGACGATGTGTCAAGAGCTTCTGACGACACGCATGGGGCTGAAGCAATTGGTGTTGAAGTGAGTCCTGTACAGTTTCAGACAGTCATGAGCCCAATTCCTCGTAACAAATCTAGAAAGAGCAAAGAGGATTCTAAGAAGAATCCTAAAAGTCCAAAAAGCCCCTCTGGAAAGTGTAAACAACAGTGAGTACTCTGAATTCAATGTTGCATTATCAACTATACAGAAACCCATACCGTTATAGCTAGAGGTCTGTTTAAGGTCCAAATGAGTGAAGAAGAGGGAGGTTCAACAATATTTAGGATTTTCTGTCTGTAAGGCCAAAATGGCCAGGCAAATTCAAGGAACAACAAGAAACTTGTTGTTTAATACCAAAATATGAACCTGCTACGTTGTTGCAAAAGCAATCAGAAATGTTGCTCTCAGAAAACCATGCCCGACTGTTTTGGACATAATATGGTCGATGCATGTTTACATTAGCATCGCTAACACTCAGAGCTAATCTGTACTGCACAGAGCATGTGTGTGAAGAAGCAGGAAATAAAAAGGAACTCACCTTGTGGTATAACTGGCAAGAAAGAAAGCCTTTGAGTTCCTACTGTTTCAGAAATAATCCTTGATAATCCATGATATGGCGTTTCATCACCGCAGTATCTGCCGGTAGAATCCCCCGGATGAGTTCAGCCCCCTCCTTTTTTTTAATCAATTTCTTTATAAAAAAAAAAGTTTTATACCCCAAATCAGCACTTTTGAAACAGGAAGTGAAATAGAGGGATATGAGGCATGGCTAGAATGGGTGATCTGTTTGGTATTTGAAGCAAAACACTTCATAGACATGTTTTTTATATATTTGTATATATCTGAGACCTATGCTATTGCCTAAAAATAGCATGATAGGTCCACTTTAATCAGAACATAATTCTACCAGTTTGGTGAGTATGCTCTCAAAGACAGACAATTGCTATAGTGTGTGTAAAAGCGAACTGCGGACTAAATCCGGACCTGAATTTTACATTCACACGCGAGTGATCGATGGATTGATACAATTCAACTGATTACAGGGATTGTTAAGTCAGGCCCGCACATCAGATATTTGCTTTTTGTTGCAGTGATTGGGCTGTGTGGGGCAGACAGGCAGAAAGTAAAGTGAGACACAAGTAAAGGCCAACACCTATGTCAAATTCTCACTCCGTGTGTAAGCTATTTTAGCCCAGACAACACAAGTGTGTGTTGCACTTTATAGTTTTCTAGGGTGAGGGGGTTAACCAACTCTCCTAAGCAGTTTTTAAGGAGTTACCCCTTTACCGAGCCTTCTAAAGCTCCAAATAGCACAAAGAAGTTTATTTATGAACTTTAATTCTCAGAAGTTGTTCAACAAGATGCTTGTTGACTGCATTCTTTGGGACAGGATACTACAAAGACAAGAGTGACAAAGATCAAACACAGATGAGTTGAGTTGAGGTAAAATTGGGTTTTTACATAAAGTGATCCAACGTAATTTCGGTTACAAGTAATTTGCTAAATGGATTGCATACATTAGTGCTGTCAGTAAGAACATACCTTGTTGTGCGGATGTTTTGTTTAAAGTTTAAACTAGCATAAAATGGAAATTTCTAATTTCAAGTAAAGTAAGTGACTAAAAACTGTACAGAAAGCTACTTGAGTGAATATATTTGGCTACTGTCCACTAACCATGACCATCCACAACCATCATTCTTAGATCCCATTTTATTATTGTATTACAGCATTGTTTTTTTTTTAATGCAAGGCTCTCATTTGTGCATGCAGAGCTGGAATTCTCCTTTGCGAGGCTTCTCTTTGAGATGGAATTAAATGCCATTACCTGTTTTTTTTGTGAGATAGTTTTCAAATTGAATACATCCCATATCTTCCATTTTGTATCTTTTATTATCTTTAGTTTTTTCTTCACTATATAATCATGTTTTTATTGAAGCCATCTCTTCTAACATTTTTTGAGCTGAATGTAAATGTGAACAAGTAGCAGAACCTGTTTAACTAGTTAAAACATAAGAAACCAAGCTGGATTTATGAGCATATTTTTCTGCATCTGCCTTTAAGAGTAAGTGTGTGAAAGGTTTTTGGTGATTTTATCTACTCTAAAATATTCAATGTATCTTTTTTTTATATAATTTGGGATTCTTGGATACTGTCATCATTGCCTTTAAGTAAGTCAGTTTGATATTACCATATGGTGTAATGCATACAGTAAAACATTGGTGAAATGTGGGTTTTCTAAATATTCAGATGTTTGTGTAATAAAGACTTGTTTTCAGTTATTAATGAAGTCACTGCTTTCTTTCATGCATTAACAGAAATATAGCCCATAAGGTTATTGGAAGATTATATCTCCAACAGCACTGCTCAGTGACCAACAGGTTACACTGTATGGCTGCTGGTGTCAAAGTGCGCCTGTGTGAGGGCAACGTTGGGTTACGTATTGTAACCCTTGTTATATTAACACAGGCGGAGCCCTCTACTGGACTCTATGGGTACTACCTTATCTTGCGAGCATTCTCTCACTGAAACTCTTTATAGACGTGGCCGGCCAAGGGCGGGCCTACCTGAATGCGCGCGCATTACACCCTATAAAAGGAGGCCTCGCCTCCTGACTGTCATCCTACCCTCTCTTCAGCGAGCGGAATAGGACAGACAGTGCCCTGAGTAGAGGGCTCCGCCTGTGTTAATATAACAAGGGTTACAATACGTAACCCAACGTTATATCTCTCACAGGCTCCGCCCTCTACTGGACTCTATGGGTACAGTGGGCGGAGCCACGATAAATGTACGCACTGTCGTCCAAACCCAACATTCCACCCTACTGTCCCTGACCGGCCTTCCTGGTCAGCAGCTGCTGCCCCACATTCTCCTTTAACCCGGTCGTGACCGTGGAGAAGTCTGGGCTGCGGCTGACAGAGCACACCCTGCCGCGCTTGCCTCGCAGAAGGTGTGCTCAAAAAACAGTGATGGGGGCCCCACCCCCCCCGCCCTTAGGCGGACGGGGGGAACCCCCAGCCCTGTATGGGCTCACTGTGCACCCGTCCTCCCGAGTCCCCAAGGATCGTAGGGAGAGTGCCAGTGCCCCTGCCCCACACTCAGACACTGACCCCGTGCAGAGTGTGTGGACCAAAGTGTGGAGGGCTACCCCCCTCCTGCCTCCCGGGCCGGAGGAGAGCAGCCCTCCAGCCCTGTAAGGGCCCAGTGCGCCCCTCGCCCATCCCGGGACCCCCAGAGCCCGACATGTCCAATAGATAAAACCTTATGAAGGGGCCTGGCGTCGACCAAGACGCCGCTGTGCATATATCCTCCACACTCACACCGCTGAATAAGGCTGTTGATGTAGCCACAGCCCGTGTGGAGTGCGCACGAACCCCTGTGGGGCAGGCTCTCCCTGCCTGCCCATAGGCCTGTGCAATGCACTCGCAGAGCCAGCCTGCCAGGCGTTTCTTGGACAAAGCTTTCCCGATCACCCCGCCCCCGAAACACACGAACAGCTGTTCGGTGCGTCTGAGGGCAGCCGTGCGCTCCACATAACAAGCTAGCGCACGCACCGGGCAAAGGAGGTGCAATTTAGCTTCCCTGTCCCCCCCATGGGGAGGGAGGCTAAAACCCCCTAGCTGAATAGCCCTTGACCTGAACGCACTCCTTAGGCTCTTGGGCACAAAGGAGGGGTTCGGTCTGAGTGTCGCGCCGATCCGGTCACCCCGAATCAGTAAACAGCTCGGGTGCACCGACAGAGCAGTTAACTCGGACACCCTTTTGGCTGACGTTAAGGCAAGAAGCAAAGCTGTTTTCCACGACAATGCTTTCAGAGAGGAGAGCTCCAGAGGCTCAAACGGCCCCGAGGCCAGAGCCTCGAGCACTAGGGGCAGGTCCCACTGCGGGGCGGAGGCGTGCACTACTGGGCGCAGCCTCCTGACCCCCTGCAAAAACCGTGACATCAGTGGTTGACTAAAGGCTGACCTGCCGCCAAATCCCTCATGACAGGACGAGATGGCTGCCGCATACACCTTTACTGTTGAATGCGCCAGCCCTCTGTCCACCAGTAACTGTAAGAAGGACAAAATAGAGCCTAACTCACATGACAGGGGCTCTATTCTCTGCTCCTCACACCATCACTGGAATCCCTGCCACTTTGGCCTGTAACAGGCTGTGGTGGATCCAGCTCTAGCTGCCTGGATAGACTGAATAACACTGTCAGACAATCCACCCTGTCTCAGCCTGTCCCTCTCAGGAGCCAAACCTGGAGAGGCTGGCCGAGTGAGGGTAACGCCCCGATTGCACCTGCCTCTTGGGACATCGCCCCCCAGAACTGGGGGACCGCCCAGGGCTGGCCCACCTTCATCTGTGTCACCTCTGAGTACCACGTCGCCCCGACGCGGTCCGGAGCCACTAGGATGACTGACAGACGTTCCTGCCTCACCCTCCCCAGAAGGGGGAGAATGAGAAGCAACGGTGGAAAGGCGTAGAGCAGCTTCTTTGGCCATGGCTCGTGTGCAAACGCGTCCACCCCTAAAGGCGGGTCGTCGCTCCGGGCCATGGAAAACCACAGGGCACAGTGGCTGTTTTGCCGACTGGCGAACAGGTCCACTTCCGCTTCCCCGAACTGGGCCCAGATCTGCTTCACCACCTCCGGGTGAAGCACCCACTCGCCTGGCCGGGGGCCGCCCCTCGACATGAGGTCGGCCCCTCCGTTCTCCAGTCCCGGGATATGGAGGGCTTCCAGAGATAACACCACCTCCGAAGCCCATAACCACAGCCCCTCCGCTGTGGTCAACAGGGCGGCAGAGCGAACTCCGCCCTGATTGTTGATATAAGCCACTGTGGTGCTGTTGTCGCTCCTGATCATTACATGTTTCCCCTGAATCAGGGGCCTGAAATGCCGGAGGACTAACACTACTGCCCGTAGCTCTAGGAGGTTGCTGTGTCGAGACTCTGTTAGAGCCCAGCGCCCACCTATAGCCCTCTTCAGGCAGGTCCCTCCCCACCCTGTTCCGGACGCATCCGTGAACACTGTGGTGTAGGAGGTCACCCGTCCCAGTGGAGACCCCCTCCGAAGGTGATCCGGAGACCCCCAGAACCGGAGGTTGCCCTCCACTGAGGGGGGGATGGTTACCAGCCGCCGCTTGTGCCTCTTGGGATCCAAGCGCAGGCTGGAAAACCACCTCTGCAGGCGGCGCATATGTAGCAGCCCTAACGGGACCACCATGTGAGCAGCCGCCATGAGACCCAGTGTCTGCATGACAGTCAAAGCTGTCACTGTCGCCCCCTGTCGCAGCCTGCGTACCCCCTGAAGAAGGGACGCACGTCTGCTCTCTGACAGGGTTGCACGCAACGCGCCTGCATCGAGCACCACACCCAAATACAACGCCCGTTGGTGAGGTATGGGGGCGCTCTTTTTCCAATTGATCGCGAAGCCCAATTTGGTCAGGTGTGTGATCAATTGTGCTGTGCAAAACATTGCCTGTTCCCGTGACCCAGCCATGACTATGAGGTCGTCTATGTAAAAGAAAACTCTCATGCCTTGTGCGCGCAGCGGTTGAAGCGCTGTGGCCACACAACTGCTGAATGTGCGTGGGGATAGGGAATAGCCGAACGGCAGCCTGTTGTATTCGTAGGCTATCCCCTGGAAGGCAAAGCGCAGATATTTTCTGTGTTCCTGAACAATCTCCACATGAAAATATGCGTCTTTCAGGTCGATGGTGGTGAACCAATCGCCCGGTTGCACAAGCCCCAGTAACTGTTTTATAGTTAACATGCGAAATTTCCTGCGGGAAATATAGAGATTCAGGCCGCGGAGATCTAGAATGGGTCTGAATTCCCCTGTTTTCTTGGGAACCAGGAAATACATGGAATTATGACCCTCTTCCCTGCGCTGGGGGTGCACAACAGACACAGCCTGTTTCTGCACCAGCGCCTGAATCTCTGCTGAGAGGAAAACCGTCCTCACCTGCGAGGATAGGTTCCCCTCCCGTATGCCTATAAAAGGAGGTGGGACGCTGCAAAACTGGAGTGAATAACCCCGTCTCAGCGTCCTGTCCATCCACTTTGATAGTACACAACTGAGTTTCCATTCCCCATAACACTGTGTTAACGGGCATGCCCTCAGCTGTGGGGCCGCAGCGATAAAACTGCGATACTCCCTGGCGACCCGTCCCGCCGCAAAACTCCCCGTGAAGGGAAGGTTTGCCCATGGAGGGTCGACACAGAAAGGGCCGACTGTTTACTGAGGACCCTGAACGCACCTCCGCCCGCTCATGACTGAGCGCGCGCTCCTTCATAATGCTGCTCTCCTTACGGTGAACAGCATTAATCGGAGTCTTTATAGGAGTAGTGTGTTTTACTGAGGTGCCTGAACGCACCGCCACGCTCTCTTCTGAGAAAGCGGGCGCTGCCATAATGCCACTTTTACCCCCATGGTAACCAGCATTAATCGGAGTCTTAGCTCCAGGCTTAGTGTGTTCCCTAACAGCAATACGCCGGCCATAATGCCTCTGTACATGTGTAGCACTATGAAAACATTGCCTACATTTCATCACTCTCATCTGCGCACTCCCACTAGCCTCCTCCTTTACAGGAGCAATAGCTGGGGCGGCGAGTGGGTAATCAGTACAGACATCATGTGTAAGTGTATCATTGTGGAAACAAAGGACACTTAGACTTGGATACAGATTAACCTTTTCTTTATTTTTATAAGAGGACAAAGGAATCTGTGCATTAAACAGGGAGGAGGCGGGATTCGCCCTAGCGTCCCCGGTGAAGAGATCATCTCTCCCCGCCGAGGCGCTACCTCCCTCCGCCCGTCAGCTTCGGGCCGACGGCGCACCCCACCCGGCTGCTCTTTGCTGTTGCGGTTGTTGGCTGCCGGTATTCCGGTACCCCGGGACGGGTCGTAGAGGTGGAAGGCGCCGCAGCCATGGAACTCCCCTGCCGGCGCCTCTCCCTCCGCTTCACCGTTGCACTACGCTCCCATCTGCGTACCGAGCTTGAACATTTTATCTAAATATTCCAGAGCATCTCGGTCCCGGGGCAGCGGGGGCAGGGGTCGCTTACCCTCCGCCCAACCAGCCGCCCTCGGAAGCAGATGGGCCGCTAGGGCCTCATCAAGGGGGGGCACACCCGAACCCGAAGTGTCCGCGCGGCCCTCCACCTTGATGATGCCGGCCATAGCGGCTACTGGGGCCTTCGTTTTCAATGGCTGCTGCCATGTCGCCTCCACACACCGCCATATATCAGGCAGCTGGGGCGAAACGAAGGTCGGTTGCGCTGGATGCGCCGGGCCGTAATACCCCTGTCTCAGGCGGCTTATCGGCTTCGGTGGCAGCGGTGGGGGGAGCGGTAGGCCTACACGCTCCGCCGCCAGGGTCATCACCGCCGGGAAATCCATCCGCGCAGACCTGAGAGTTGGTCCTCCAGACCCCGAGGCGTTCTCGTCCTCCTCCTCCGGAGTCGGTGTCGACTGGCCCCATGGAAGGGAGAACCGGAACGGTACTTCCTCCTCTCCTGACTCGCCCATCTCGACGACCTCGAGATCCGAGCCCTCCACCTCCTCCTGCGGCGCCTCCGCCGCCACAAAGTGCTGCCCGCGACGTTCCCGCATGAGCCGAGGAAGCACCTGGCAGGCTGCACACGCCGGTGCCGGACCCATACCGCTCACGGCATGGTCAGGTCCCATACAAAGGAAGCAGAAGGGGTGAGGATCTGCTCCCGCGATCAGGTTCGGGCATTTTGGGCAAGCCCTGTGTTCAAAATTCTCCATGCTCTCAAGAACGTCTTTTTCGTCTCCGTGAAACAAACACTTCCGCCGCTGAAGAGAAAGGGATGACAGTCAGGAGGCGAGGCCTCCTTTTATAGGGTGTGATGCGCGCGCATTCAGGTAGGCCCGCCCTTGGCCGGCCACGTCTATAAAGAGTTTCAGTGAGAGAATGCTCGCAAGATAAGGTAGTACCCATAGAGTCCAGTAGAGGGCGGAGCCTGTGAGAGATATAACCTCAGGTTATAAAAAATCAAGCCATTGTAAGCGTATTACATCTGCATTCTCTCTAAGATCCAACAGGGGGCAATTCTACTGATTGCAAAAAGTAGTCAGAATCTATGAAAGTCTATAAGAAAACGAGCCTACCACTCACTTCATTTGTTACCTCAGTCTCCTCCTGGGACCCAGCCCATTGAAAATGTCCACTGTAGTGGGCAGAAAATTAGGCAGAATATAGATTTAAAATGTATTTATTTGTATTTGTTTCTCCCAGCGCAGCGCCTAGGGATGGCCTTGCGTGCACCGATAAATGAGACCCCAAAAATAAAAATTGTTCACCAGTCATGACAAATGTGCCGAAAAGTCCAGCTTTTAAGCACCTTAGGGCCCTCAAAAAACGCGATGAATTCTGCCAATAATAATAACTTTCAACAGGTTCTTCACCTCGACTCTGTCGTTGCTCAGGCCTGCAATAATAATGTTATTAATTATTATTATTAATTAACTTATTAATTATTAAAGAAAAAGAAGTAGAACAATCTTCTTTTCAGGTACATAATCAATTGTTGTAAGTCATCAAATAAATCAAATAAAGTGGTTATTGAGATATTGTCAAATGTGTGTCTTTTTCTTTGCACAGATGCATTAAAGCACACTGGCATGACATCATTAGAACAACGAGTTCCCACCTGTAATCCGCTTCTCTGTTCACATCATGGACGACTGACTCTCAATTGATGTACAAAATGGTGCAACAACAAGGTGAGGGATACACCTTCACCAAACCTGTCCTACAGCTCATCATGCATTATTACAGTAATCCGTAGGAATTACAATTACATAAATTGGCTCCACTTGAATCTGCAGCCAGCAGAGGGCAGCCAGCACACCTGTAGTGTGACCCAAAATGTCAGAGGGTTTGAGATGTATAAACCTTTTTAAGAATAGAAGTCATACAACTCAAAGTCAGATAGGTGGGTTTCTTGTTGTCACTCATTAAATAAAAACATCCCGTTTAACTTGAAAAAACAGAAAAAGTTTTAATGTAAGCAATACACATACTCAGTGCTTGAATTGGAATAAAAAAAAGGTGCCAGTACTCTAAATCAGCAACTGTTTCAAGTCAATTTATTTATACAGCCCAAAAACAAGTATTTGGCTCAAAGTCATAGTATCTCCTATAATGCTGGTGGGTTTGTCTCTTTGCTGTATATTTTAGAAAGGCTCACTGTACTTAAACAAAATGACTCAGGGTGCATCTGAGATTAGAGGGGGTGCAGTGGTAAAGTGCTATTTTTATAAGTGGGGAGTGGACCTGACACCCTAGGGGGGTCCGGGGGCATGCCCCCCTGGGAAGATTTTTTTTTAAATATTGAAGTTAGATGCATCAATCTGGAGAGCAAAATTAAGAGATATATGGATACCTCTCAACATCCATATGAAACAACTATATGGATATAAAAGAAAGTAAAGCCTGACTCCTACTGGCGGCTGGTTAAATGACTCTTCCTCCCTGAGTACACTCACCATCTTTCAGCAGGAAAGGAGAGAGGGAATCCTTGTCCGGCAACAACCACTGTCTTTTCGAACTATTAAGCCACGCCAACATTTTTGAAATGCTAACGTTATGTGATGTCTTTTCTGCTCTAGTCTATCGCTGGGGCACGTCACAGGTACGCTGGGCATATTTGTTGTCATGCGTCATTCAGGGCCGAACTGGGACAATAAGTCAGGCCGGGAATTATACACCCAGCAAGGCCACTACCAGTTTTTTGTGCCATTTTGCTGAATTTATTTGTCAATATTTACAGCGTTGCTGCCCATAGTGATAGCCCTCTAGTTTAAATCTACTTCCCAAAAATAAACATATGGAGATGGGTTACTATTTAAAAAAAATTGCAAATCTATTTAGGAACCTGTCCATGTGAACATATTTTAAGTGGGGGTGGACCTCAAATCCTATAAGGGGGTCCGGGGGTATGCTCCCCCGGTAAGATTTTTTTTTAAATGTTGGAGTTAAATGCATCAATCTGGTGCATTTTGAGGGGCAAATAAAGAGACTACACCCATATGAAACAGAACTGTATACATTTAAATAATCATAAAATCATAAGTACATGGCCATAACCAATAACATACCATATCCAATATGAAAAACACTGAAACGTGTTTATTTATTTGTTTTTGGTTCATTTATAGTTGTGAGTGTGTCTGGGCTCCTGAATCAGCCTCTCCTGTCTCCCCCCTCTCCCCCTACTCCTCTTTGAGGCAGCAGCAAAGACTAGTTTTAGCTCTCAACACGTTTATCTTACCTTTTTTCACCTAGTCAACATTATATTTTTATTATTCATGCATATTTTACTAATCACTACCCCCTCAAATGGAAATATGTGTTTACATAAATGGTGACCGAACCGTTTGAGACCCACTGAGATAACTTAGACTAAGTTAACTATCTAAACACTCAGAGAGTAATTTACCTTACCTGGGGCCTCATTTATAAAGGGATATACGCTCAAAAAATGGCGTACGCCAGTTTCTACGCAATGTTTGCGATTTATAAAATACTAACTAGACGGGAAAATGTGCGGTCATCCACGCAAACTCTAACCCATGCGTACGCACTAAGCACAAACACGGGAGAGACGAGAAACTGCGACACCGTTGGCAGAAGGAAGAATGGAGAGAAATATGTGGAAATAATACCATAAATAAAATGTTACCTCTCATTTATCATATATGAAGAATTCATTTTCACTAATTGATTAAAGCAAATCTTAAAATGATTTAACAAACGCCTGTTTGAGACTCCTCAGTGCACACAAAAACATAACTTGGAGAAATAAATAAATACGGATATGTTATTTAAAACGACCTCGAATATGTTGTGTTAATGTTATGAAATGTTTTCTCATAAATGATGCGGTAAGCAGGAGGACAGAATTACGTCTAAACTGACACCGTTTTGCATTTCTATAGGTTGTAGATACAAGCATGGTTTTATATATTATCATGTTTAATCGTGTTTTATGCCGTTTGCCAAGACTTGATAAGTCGCTCGTAAAACACAGGAGGTATGGAAACTAAGAGCACCATATGTGGTAAATTGTACAGCTAATATAACACAACACATTGTATTTCCTTTAACTGGTGGATATAGAGTTGCTGCGGGGGGGGGGTTGAGATGCACAGGCTGCAGTGGAGACGCTGCGCACAGCTGATCGACAGCTGGGACACAAACCACCAAAAACAAAAACATAATTCAGATCAAGGGGGGGGGTCTCCTATCCCCGGTACAAACACACTGCCTGAGGAAGGCTATGTGTATTTTTTTTGTCATTAACCTTTTTCGGACCACTTATTTATTTATTTTGGTGACGATCCGACCTCCATGCTGCTACTCTGGTTCAAACTGCATCCACCAAACAATATGATTTATCTTGACCTCCCCAAAATAACCAAAATCTGACACGGTGTGAGATGTATTTTTTAGCTGTTCTGTCGTCATTTCCTGCGATCTTCTTCATGCAGTCAGTCAAAATGAATGAATGAATGGGCGTTTCTTTGACTATTTATAGGCAAATATGGGCGTTAAGTGAAGCCTGCAAAAGCTGCACCGCATTTCGAGTCGATTGTGATTTATATAGGGAAACCGGCGTAGGAAGTGCCATACGCACTTTCCTCGCCGGTACGCAATGTTCGGTGAATCGGAAAATGTCGGAAAATGTATGTACCTATTTTTCGGATTTCTACTATGTAAGCAACCTTCCCACGTGAATCCTACGCACGGCATTATACATGAGGTCCCTGAGCTGTAGTTATCAGCCTCTCAGTCTGACAGTAGAGGACTCTCCCTCCACCTTGTTGTTGAAACAGCTCCTTATATCCGTTAGCGCAGCTAGCTAGCACCAGATGCTAACAACAATACACGTAACCAGTGCGCACGCTTACTTGCTCGCTCGCGCCACACATACACTAACACACACCCTCCCGAGCTTGAATGACAGAGACCAATCGAGGGCATTAGTATGATCTGTATGAAAGTGGCCATGTCGGCAGGCCACATCATGTAGACAGCCAGTCACCCTCTGTGAGGCAGAGTCAGACCCACATTTGCGCAGCATTGCGTTCACAATACATACGTATAAAAACAAATCCTCACGCCAGCAGGAAACCTCCCGGTCTTCCCGATGGCCAGTCCGGGCCATCATGACGTGCCGCCGCCGGCCGGCGGCTGAGTACCGGCATTTTACTGAGTACCGGCACCTTGGTCGGTCTAGAAGCAAGAACCGCATACGTCACGCTTACGTCAGAGGGGGGCGAGATTAACCTGAGCTAACAGTTTATGGCGAGTACGGCAAATACAAGTTGTAACAAGCAGTAGCGCTGAGCAAAGTGACTTGAACGCAACCACACACTTGTAAAAAAAAACACACTTTATAAAGTCAGGCAACACTAACCAGGCTTCGTGTGATTCTGTTTATTTGTACCTTACTTTGATGGGAGCGTGTCTATGTTCCCACAGCCCAATGGTCCCACAGCCCAATGGTCCCACATGTCTAAGGGTGCGTTCACACCAGCCTTTTATAGTTCGGTTGAATCGAACCCTGGTACGTTTAGCCGCTTGGTGAGGTTCATTTGGGTCGGTGTGAACGTAGTCCGAGACCTCTTAGGTGAACTAAACAACCGGACTCTGGTCCGCTAAAATAGGTGGTCTCGGAGCGCTTGCTTGCGAACTCTGGAGCGGTTCATTGCTGGTGTGACCGCAGTCCGCACCAAAACATAGGAAGCGTAGTATTTACGTGTCACAAGAACACGGATGTCTTCAAAAATCTTTAGTGAAAGAGTCTTTCAAGACATCCGCAGTTGTTTAGTTAAAGAGTGAAGCATAATTAAGTGTTGAACAGTGTCGTGTAAAGTAAAAATGCTCCGTCAACTAGGCTACATAAAATTAAGAACACCTGTCGTCGGTGAAACGCCCCTCCTTACTGCAGAACGTCTCTCATTATATGTGTTATAATGTTTTTTAACAGACGTTGTCTGATTATATAATCATATGACTTGTGTTTAAAGTTTATAGTCCATTTGAGTTATGCCCGTGTGAACGCAAACCGAACCTTCTGAAAAATGAAACAATGTAACAAACTGTGGTCTGGTGCGCACCAGAAAACGGACTATTAGGTGTGAATGCACCCTAAGTAATCTAACTATAACTAACCTAACCCTAACCATTGGGCTGTGGGAACATAGGGCCTAATTTTGAAAAAGATTAAAATAAAAAACCTCCCCATTCCCAGTCACACCCTTCTTTTTTCTTTAGACAATAGCCGCGTTCACACCGGAGTACTTTTCCCCGTATTTTTCGCGTTTAGTTCCGTTAGTACCCCCTTATGTCGCATTCACACCAAAAAGAGTACTTATGGCGCTTTCACACTGCAGGCTTGGTTTGGTTTGGTTTGGTTTGGTTTGGTTTGGTTTGGTTTGGCTTGGTTTGGTTTGGCCTTATTAGGCCTGGCTCACTTTAATGCTGCGCTCACATTACAGTTTAGGAGCTGGGGCAGTTACTATAGTAACGCAGTGTAGGCGGAGCCGTGACGTCCTCTTCAACGAGCACCCCATAAAAACAACATCAGCTGTTAGCTGTTAGCTGTTATCACTCAAGCTCACAGCTCCTCCTGTCTGTTAAGAAACTAGACAAAAGTTATAAACAAGTACAAACCACAGACTGTCTGTGTCATGGTGAATACAGTCGCTGGCTTATTTATGTCTGTATAGGCCTCTATATACTTACCTTTTTTAAGACTTGTAACTTAACAGGTCCCTTCTGTCCTCCCGACGTGTGCTTCTCCCCTCCGGATGATTTTAGACTCCCTCTCTGCGGTGATGGCAAACCAGAAGTTCCACCCTATTTTATATATATTTTTTATTAATTTTGTATATTGCCTAATGGGATTGCTTTTTAAGTAATATAGCTTTTTTTATTAAATATTTAATTATTTGTTTATCAATGTATTTTTTATTTATATTGTGGTATTTATCTGTGTATTATTTATTTTTTATACATATTTCCTTATTTTATAAATCCTCCTCATCTGGACTATTTAATGAATTTGAAATGCAGGTTTTTTTTTGTTTATTATTATTATTACCATTTTATATATTTTTCTTACATTTTATCTATTATTATTTAGATTTTACATGTCACAGTTTATTCTATGTTTGCACGGTGTATTGCATGTTTCTTATTTTATTAGGTTCCAAATTAGGAGATTATATATATATATTTTTTAATATATTATTAATCCCCTGTTTCCTATTTTAACATTGCTTATATTATTTTATTTATATTTTAGTTATTACTTTCCATTTTATTTTAAATAGATGTTGGAGCCTCCCGCAGGGAAACACCCTGAAACAAGCCCTTTAATAAAGTATTTTTAAACATCATCCGAGGCGTGTCCCATGTATCAGCTGCACCACCTCTCTAGACCTCAGCCTGGGTTTTAAACACTTTTAGGGACACTTGGTTGACTTTATTTTAAGATATTTTCCCTCCCCATGTGCCTACTAACCTGTGTGTATTTTGTATTTTATATTTTATATTTTCCATATTTTAACATTTAGTTTGATGTGATTTTTATTACCAGCACTTATTTTTAAAAAGCACTTACTCTACTAAGAACTTTTATGTATTTATAATTTGTTCACACTTATTTAACCTGCATGCCGATTTTAAACAACCTCGGTACTTTTAGCCTGATGTTTTTAACCCACTTACCAGGTCTTTTACCAGATGTTGTGGGACACAGCCTCGGACACCCCACCGGGGGAGTCCCCCTCGGGGGGGGGCAGGAGTACAGGTTTTAACCCCGCCGCATACGCTCTGTGCTTCAGCCGCTGCTCTCTTTTATCCTTTTTATTGCATTTTCTTTATTTCATTTCTTTTTTTTTAACACAGACCAAACAGGACTTTTATAAACTTGTATTGGTTTTACAACAGGAGTTTTTAAATAGGTATAGAGAGGCGAAGTCCCTCCCTTTCCGAGGGAGCTCATGGGACCCCGGAAGAGGAAAAATATACATTGAAGTCAATGGAGAGAGAAAGGTTATCTTTTGATCCCGTTTCAATTGTGCCACGAATGACACATATGTTTGTCAATCTTAAACAATCATTTCTATGTAAAACAAGTCACAGTTTGTCGTAAAACTGTTGAAATATAAGACTATGAAAAATACGCAACTCGAAAGACTACAAATCCCAGAGTCGCGTAAGTGATGTCACCATTGTTTTCCTCCACTAAGAGATAGCTAAGATCAGCGCCATATAGATATCATCTATCTATATGGTGCTGGCTAAGATAAGATAACTTTAACAAGATGCCTGTGTGCTTAGTACCAGATTGTTATCTTACCAGCAACGGGTCTTGCTCGTTCTTTCGCTTCCCGTCTGATGAAAGGAACAGGAGTGGCTGGATCAAGTTAGCTACCTAGCTAGTAGCTAGCACGTTAGTTAGCATTACAGCCTTGTCATTTTTATTAGCCTTAACAATACAGTAAGAGTAGTAGTCATATTTCGTGAACCCTTTGAAGAGTACTGTCACAGCGGTGTGATCATTCTATAACACACCATTTAAGCCTGGGGGAGAAATGCTAACGCTACATTAGCATATACGATCTTTTCTACTTCACGCTATATAGGGTTAGGGTTAGTGGTGATAGTGAGGGTAGTCAATCCTTTTGTTGACAAGACAGTAGTGATGGCCATCTTGGTGACGTGTGTTGTTCTGCTAGACTGGAGATGTAGTTCATTCAGCGTTTCACACAAAAAAATGTGTTACTTCACAGTTTTAAATCAAATCAAATCAAATCAAGTTTTATTTATATAGCACATTTATAAACTATTTTTGATCGAGCCAAAGTGCTGTACATATAATAAAAATAGCCTACAGTAGGGACACTTTACAGCAAATACAACAGCACAGATTGTTCAGAATATCAGTATGAGAAAAACGACACCCTCTGTCCTTAGACCCTCACATCGTACAAGGAAAAACTTCCGCGCAAAACCCACAGTTTTAAAGGGGAAAAAATGGGAGAAACCTCAGGGAGAGCAACAGAGGAGGGATCCCTCTCCCAGGACGGACAGACGTGCAAGAAATGCGGTGTGTAAATCGAAGAGACAATACATTTTACAGCCTATAGACCGAATGTTAGGAAATGTGTGTGTCTGTAATAAGAAGATGAATCCACGAAGATGTCAGCTACAATCCTGTGGAAGCCATCAGGGAAGCAGCATGACAAGACCCAGGCAGGACCGCAGAGACAGGTTCAGCCACAGTCCCAAGTCCACGACTTAATCCAGAGCTCAGGATGGAGGATCAAGGACACAGGACTACTGCAAGACGATCAGCCTCGACTCTGGAACCCGGCGTAGATATAGATAAGAAAAAACAAAAAAAAGAGATTTGGCTGGGTTAATCGGAACAAGAGAATACACAGACACAGATAGAGAGGGGAAAGGTCATTGGATAAACGTTATTCTTGATAACCCTCAAGAAAGATCTCCTGAACCTCCCCACGCAATCTACAAATTCTGACCCCTCAAGTGTACAAGTGAATTTAGAATAGTTTTTCTTCTCTTATGTTTATGTTTATGTTTATTAAGGATCCCCATTAGCTTTTGCTCTCGACAAAAGCTACTCTTCCTGGGGTCCGACACTTAAAACAATACAACAATAATACAGCAACATTTAGGACATAAGTCCTGACATCATTAACAACATTAACAACATTAACAACATCACCAATATCATCAACAACATGCGATCAAATTCAATTAGGGTTCACAGCTCACAAGGGTACATGGTCATTAGTAGATGGCCCTTCAATCTCTTCTTGAAAGAGGCTCTGGACTCTATTTCAGCAAGGTAGCTTGGCAATGAGTTCCATTCCTTTATAGCTCTATAAGTCACAGAAGATTTCAGAAGATTTGTCCTGGGTTCTCTTATATGAGAAACAAGGGTATGAAAAGAAAAAGCCAGAAACAGAGGAAGAGAGGCACAACGTGGCTACGTACATGCACTCTCCTAAATGTTAAACGAGTAAGAGGTGGAGAAATACAAAGCCAGAAACTGTAATGAAAAGGCACCACAATGCTTCCCCTTAGAATAGGGTTGGAAAAAATGATGAAAACGGGGACAGGGGATACTAGTGAAGATGGACAACAGTGAATAGGCAGTAGGAGAGGCCTAAATGCACTCTCCTGGATTAAGATTAAAGGAAAGTACTGGGGAACAAAAAAGTACAGGAGGAAAGGCCCAACGAGTCAACGTAAACACACTCTCCTAGAATAGTTCAAAGTAAACGGGGTAGGAAGAATATAGTAGTAAGTAATCATATCTACTATTCCTATATTCGAATAATATTAAACAAAAAACAGAGAGAAAAAATTAGTTTTAAGTGTTGATTTAAATACTCCCAGGGTCTGGGCCGACCTCACATGGAGGGGCAAAGTATTCCAGAGCCTAGGGCCAGCCGCTTTTTTTTTTTAGGACACATTTTATTTTTTTTGACTTTCAAAATTATCTTTTAAATTGACAAACATCATATGTGTCATTCGTGGCACAATTGAAACGGGATCAAAAGATAACCTTTCTCTCTCCATTGACTTCAATGTATATTTTTCCGCTTCCGGGGTCCCATGAGCTCCCTCGGAAGGGAAGGGACTTCGCCTCTCTATAGAAACAAATTACGGAGCGCCGCACGTTCCCACGGAGCGCCGTGCATTCCCCTGAACCCTAACCATTGAGCTGTGGGAACATATGGCTTAATTAAAAAATATATATATATATTACAAATGTGGGACCATTGGACTGTGGGACCATTGGGCTGTGGGAACATAGGGATGACCCCACTTTGACCATCCGTTCGCTGTTATTGATCATTGTGGAGAGCAGGCAGACGTTTTGTTTTGTATTATAGCAGCTATTGGATGGAATCAATACATAGGCTGCACAGGTTGTCAAGTCCGACTATCACAAGTAGAATCATAATGAAAAATACGCCGATAGAATGTGCCTGTAGAAAACGGCTTGTGCCACAATAGGATAGCAACAAGTAGTCAAGATAGTCAGTTTAGCTTCGGTTGCTATGCTAACATCACCCATTTTATACCAGAGAAACTTTCATAACAGCGTTGTGATGCCAAACAGCGCCAATTCATACTGAAACACATTCACTTATGGGGATGGGGGATATGTATCAGCTGCTTGTGTGACAGTCAGACAGTGAATACTTTACAGCGGCCGCTGCCGTGAGTTAACGGGAGAATAAACTTAAGCATCACTGCAGCGGTCGGTAAATGCCGCTGATACACATTAATAAACGATGAACCACGGCACTCTGGAGAAAAGTATAAGGTTGGAGAAGTAGTTATTTAATTTAGTCTGGCTTCGTATGATTAAAACACATCATCGACCCGACGCAGTCCCCCATTGTTGTTGTTGTGAGCGCCGTTGGGGAGAAAATCAGCGACGTAAACTGTGACGTCATGACGCAGCAGCGGCAGCAGCGGCAGCACCACTCGGGCTCTGGGCGGTGTGAACAAAACAGGGGGCTGAAAAGAAAAACCGGTTCCGAACCAGAAGAGTTCAAGCACGGAGCTAGAACGGGAGCTGTGTTGGTGTGAAATGGGCATAAGTGCAGCCTTACAGGCCTGTGAGCCTGCAAGTCAGGTAGAAACAACTTGAATGAATCCTGTGCCGATGCCTGGACTAGATGAATAACAAAGGACTGAAGATGTGGAACACTTTCTCCTTCCTCTTGAGGTTTTTATGCTGAGACGCTGCTGAAGTCGCTAAATCTGTTAAAGGAGGGGTAGGTAAGTTTGAGAAACCGGCTCGAGATACACTTTTTGTTATATTCCATGGAATGCTCTTAATATCCTGATAGCAATGCATATTCTAAGTGCTTTGAAAAAAAATTTCATCTGTGGAAGCCGTAATACTGTAAAAACTACGACCAATTATTTTAGCTGGGCCGGCTAAAATAACTGGTTGGCCGACCTGTCTGTTAGCCTTCCATCTCGTGCAAGCACACTCGTGCAGTCATTGCGCGTGCCGTCATTGGGCGTGTTTCCCGTCTCCGGCATAGACTGTATATATGCAGTTGTTGCTCAATAGCCAGCAGCGGCCGTGGACACTTTCACCATGGCAGAGTTTGCTTCAACATCGTCTACCGGTTGCAAAAGAAAAACTGTAATGCATCAAATTATGAAGAAAAAGAAAGTGGAAACTAGGAGAAGTCAAACCAGAGTCAATATCGGAGTTGCTTTTCAACGATGGCGACTACTTCTGGAGCACACCGAGCTGAAATCTGATGCCATGCTCGCTCTTTTTCTCTTGGACAGGTAATTATCTGTTTTGTATGGTTTACAATTTCCCTGAACTACATAGCCAACCTAAGTTTTAGCAGCTCATTTGTAAAACACTTTAAATTGCCAACGAGTATGAATTGTGATATTTTTAAATACACTTAGCTTGCCTTGATTAGCTTGATTATGCAATCGCATAATTTACCGCATAATCAACAAAAGGGCACATATTTATTAAAAGTTTATTAAAAGCAATTTCACCGCATAATATCACATAAAAACCCTGCATGTTTAATCGCATAATCAAGGATTTTAGCCCGCATAATCAAGGATTTTTGGCCGCGTTTTTCTGGAGGGTCTAGTTTGTTTGTTATACATAAAAATGTAAGTGAACATGTAAGTAGCAGCCAGTTGTGTGTGAATGTATATGACGAAATGCTCGTGTTTATCAGTTTTGAACAGGACGTGTGGTAATGTAGGTTTTCTGTGCCTTTCTGTAGTTACGAGAAAGATGTATCAAGATCCACACCAATGAAACCTGGAATGCCGAGACCCCCACCCCCCGCCGTCTCCAACATTTTGTCAGAGGAACTTTCTGACCGGTAAGTTTAAAATTATGCGTATTCTAAGGGAACATCACGTAGGCTATCTGTTTTCATTGATGGGCAATATGTAAATATTTGCATCTTTTTTGTGTCTAGCTCGTTTGTTTACGTACATGGTGGTGCTCCTTGGCACAGATGCATTAGGAAAAAACACATGTTCACAGCTCCACATCATGGCATTGTTCATACACCTGGGGTCAACAAGTAAAACCAAGGTGTGAGCAACTCATTTTAGCATGTGAATGGGGG
>CALSBZ010040628.1:14135-25010 GCA_943591055.1 Gobionotothen gibberifrons
CTACATACTGATATACACCTGAACATCAGCAGACGAGGACTCTTTAAAGTAGAGACACTACATACTGATATACACCTGAACATCAGCAGGAGAGGACTCTTTAAAGTACAGACACTACATACTGATATACACCTGAACATCAGCAGGAGAGGACTCTTTAAAGTAGAGACACTACATACTGATATACACCTGAACATCAGCAGGAGAGGACTCTTTAAAGTAGAGACACTACATACTGATATACACCTGAACATCAGCAGGAGAGGACTCTTTAAAGGTCATTCGAGTTTATGTGAAAAAAGGCCCAAAGCGATGACTACGAAAAAAAAGAGGAAGTCAAAAACATCCATAGTGACTTCCCTTTATAAAAACTTCCTCATTCTTTAAAAACCTAAAAGTGGTTAGACATTTTGAACACATCACACACTTAGCTGTGAGAAAAAACGATGTGAAACTGCTGCAAAACCACAGCGCTAGTTTCTATGAAGTGTTCGTCACACACTGCTCATTTTCACACAACAGATTCAAAGCGTTTGGCCCCAGGTTTAGTCAAGAAAGCACGAAAAAGTCATATTTCTCGAAGAAAAAGAAGGAGAGGAGACATGAAATAGCTATAAAATCACAAAATCTATCTAGACCGGTGATGATGGCTGCCGTGTCCTTTGCACCTCTCCAACTCTGCATACTCTGTTCTTGTACATATCCTATATTCTATTGACATGTATATATACTTTTTGCCACCAAAGTTTTCAATTTTGTATTGTTTTTTGTAGTCATAAACTAAATTATATTGGTGTGCCAATCTACTTACTTATATCAATTTTATTTAATTTTTAATTTTATTATATATGTTGCATTGTTGGAGGAGCTCAGGTGAGAAGAATTTCATTCCCATTTCTACCCTGTAGCTTCTGTGCATATGACAACAAAACCTGTGATTATTGAATTTATCCTCATACTGACCCGGTCCATATGATGAAGTCGTCCGGCTTTGTGAGCGTTGCCATGTGATCGAAGGCCGACTGGATGAGGCGGTAGGGCGAGTCACACAGGAAGTCTCCGAACATGCCGGGGTTGGTGGCCGGGACTCCTTTAGAGGAGAAGCACACCTTGGTGGGGTCCGGGGTCAGGTGGTAGGTGGGGTCCAGGTGGAGGTCAGTGATGTGCCAGAACCTTCCTGAAGAGAGATGGAGGGAAGGTGGATAAGAAGAAGAGAGCAAAAAGACAGAGGGGATAACAAATAAGATATAATATTACTTTAATGGTCAGATCAAGTCTGAAATGTGACAGCATCTGAAGCAGCTCCATGTCCAACATCAACATAGTCAAACATCGAGAGACAATACATGAAAAACAAACATAAATAAATTCAAATAATGCATGTATTTTTGCATTAAGTTCCATAAAGAAGAAAGGGTGAAAGAGACGCTGAAATATATATATATTTATTAGGACATGTGCACGGTTTATTTTTTACTAAAATACATGCAAATGAGGGTTAAAATGTGTTAAAATAATGTTGTGTATTTTCTGCATTTAGTTCCTTTTAAGTTTTATGTTGGGCTGATTAATTCATTTCTTTTTACTTGCTTGTTGAGTACTAAATAATGGCATAAGTCCTACTTTTGAAATATTTAAAGGTGGGGTAGGTAAGTTTGAGAAACCAGCTCGAGATACATTTTTTGTTATATTCCATGGAATGCTCTTAACATCCCGATAGCAATGAATATCTTAAATGCTTTGACAAAAAATCCATTCAAAAATGTGATCAGTGGAAGCCGTGGCGCTGTAAAAAGCACGACCAATCATCTGAGCCGGCCCGGCTAAAGTAACTGGATGGCCTACCTGCCTGTCAGCCTTCCATCTGTGCACAAACTGATCTCGTGCCCTCATTGGTCATGTGCGCGTTCGTGTGTGTTGGAGGAGGGGCTCTGTAAGGAAGTGGCTCATTTGTCCCGGTTGCGTATTTTCTAATTCTAGCACACTCGAGCTGGTTTCTCCAAAATTACCTACCCCACCTTTAAGATGACAAATTAATTGTATTATTTATTTGATTCATGTTAAGTTATAAAACAAACTCCAAAAGCCTGTTTTACAATTAATACAAAGTAAAAAAAGACAAATTCAAACCATTAAATTACATGTCAGGAGAGTTTCTGGCCGAACTCCATTTACAAAACAGTTAATTAATTGGTTAATGATCATTGACATTGAATATGCACCTCCCATAGAATACATTAACAAGTAATATAAATGAAAAATATCTTGGGGTTAATTCGGCGTGCATGCCATCAAACAAAAAGCACTAATTTTAATTAAAAAAACTACTTTTACAACTTAATCCTCATATTGTTCATCCTCTGGCAGAGAAACAATGCATGTCCATTTACTCTGTGCAGTCTTATACATCCAACAAAAAGACACACAAATACACTTCTAGACCTCCACCTCCAGAGTTCATTAGCGGGGTTTCCTCTCACCTGTGCCCGGCAGGTAGTTGCTTTTAGCGGGCGCCGCTTCCAGGGGAGCCGCTCCACACAGCAGCAGCAGCGGAACAACACAAGAAAGTAGTCCCATGTTTATCCTGTTAAAAAGACACACTGTTTATATGTTAAAAACCCTCAGTTTGATACAAAACATAAAGTACATTTAAACTAAAGTATGTAACCACTGCAGGTCGTTCTCCTCGGAAATAAACAGGAAGTGCACACAGGTCATGTGACTCGTGTTTTGAAGCTCGGGGGAGGAACTGAGATCTGCTGCTTATCAATAAAGGGAAGTCACGAAGTACTTTAACTCAAGTAGCTACTGCAGGCTTTCTGTAGTAAAACATTGAGGTAGTTTAATTGATCATATCCTGAATACTTGTATTGCATCTGTGCCAAATGTTGTACTTTTACACAACTTAATTGACAGATATATTACAACTTACACACCAACTATATTATAATAACTATACTATCGTATAAAACAGGGTGCATTAATATACATTTAACTTCCAAAACAAATATCAAATAGTTACATTTGGCTCCAACAGTGCAATCATGCTCTATATTATTCTCCTATAGGGTATTCTAATTGACCTAATCTATAGATATATAGATATTTGTACTTTATACATTTAGCCTACTGTTAATTTCTTATTGTATTGTTTACTCGTGCATTGACCTGCTGTTGTAACAAAACAATTTCCCAATTTTGGATAAATAAATGATCTTATCTGATCTAATCGTACATGCCTACAGTACATAGCTAACATAATATGAAACTACTATAGGCTAATAGTGAAAATAATGTATCTTATTTTTTATATTTTTGGTTCATTTGCATATTTCATTTTGCTTAATTGCATTTCTATCGCAGTGCTTTTACTCAATGGAGTGTCTACAGTGTAATATTTGTACTTTTACTTGATCTGAAAATTACCTAATAATACATCCATATTGTACTCTTTTAACACCCGCCCAACATTTTTGGCTTTTGACCCCGAGGCAGGGGGTACACGTCGCCCCCTCATCTCCAGATTAATGTGGTGGACATGAGTTAGGAGCACTTTTCATCCAAAAATAATATTGTTTCTTGTTGTATGGCTTGATATTAAACATCCCTTAAGGACCAAAGAGGGGACACAATCCAGCATTTTAGGATCAATGACATATTTCAATACTTTTCTGCATCATACATTTTCTTTTGTTTCCTCCTGTCCATCTAATTATCATGTGACCCCTCAAATTTGGGATTTAAAGGGTCACTTCACCCAAAAGGACCTTTAGAGGGTGTCTAGCCATGCAGTTAATTGCATCTTATAGATAATTAGATATCTGTCTCCACCCCTGTACAGTCAAGAGGGATGTTAGTGCTCACCTTTAAAAAAGGTACCTTTCTTCAGAGGCATTTCTTTCAAAATCATTGCCCCTTTTTAATCTAAGTATTCAAAACACCTTGCTATCAAAAATAATCTATTATAAGGTCATTTTTAGTAGTTTAAATTAAACAAATGATGACATTGAGTACTGCAGGTGAAACCACATCCTTTATACCACGAGAGGTGAGTGATCAATCAATGTTTATTTTTATTTTATTTATTTTTATTATTTTATTTAGTGATCAGATATGTTTGGGTGATAATCATTTAATTAATCCATGCATTAGTTGAATAAATACTGTCATATTATACCTCGTTAGCAAGGGTTTAAGAGTCATGTAAGGCGTTAAAATCCAATGATAGAGCAACTGTTTTCTATGAGGGGGTTATTTAGCAAATTAATGCAATTCCTCCAACTTTTTTCCAAAATAAAAGTCACTTTAAGTCACCGGTTTTGAAGATACGTCGTGAAATAACGTTGATTTATTTTGTAGATTGACAGTTAATGGCCTCATGCAGAGACGTTTTTCTGTTCCCTCCTCTAAGAGGTCAAAGGTTGAGTTTTTCGAGGGGGATTCAATGTCTGAGGGATTAACACAATTTATTTTATCTGAGGTTTATTATTTTCTAGTGATTGAACCATTACAAAACATAAGACAGGAGTCAAAGATGTAGTCTCTGTGTTTTTTTATTTCATGTTTTTCTCACACAGGTTTTCAAAGACGATCCATCCGTCACCACAGAAATGTTTTCATATATAAAAACAAAGATTCTTACAAAACATGTGCAGCCTGCAGGCCGCGGACATGTGGAGGAGGATGGAGTGCAAAGAGAAGCAAACAGTCAACAATAATTATAAAATCAACACTTCGTGGCCGGTCGGGATGCTTGGCAGTCGGAGCACTTATGCCTTCTCGTAGCTGCGGCTCGCGTGGATGTCTTCGAAGGTCAGATTCTGCAGAGAGAGAGGACAGTTACCATGAGAGGTCATTTAATGTTCACAAATCCATCATTTTATTGTAGAAAAAGTTGTTTTTTAACAGTTTAAGTGAAGTATCAGGGGTGAGGATGCTTCTGGAAAGCAACAGGTTGGGACTTTGATGGATGCTAATTTGAAAGAAATGCATGCTTGCTCAACAAAAACGGAGCAACAAATGTTATTTGCTGTATTTCTGGAGCTTCAGAAAGACAAAAAACGGACTTTTCTTTAACATATTTTGTTGCTACATTTGATATTTGAATGCCTTTTATTTTTGTAACGAGCCCAAAAAGACTGTGTCATGCACTAGTGATCCCTAAGTAAAGTCAAAGACCCTATGCATTGCCATCATAACCTGAAAACAGCGTCATTTATTTCCCATTAATATAAAATATTCTGTATTTATTATCACTTTAAGATTTTATTTTTACAAAAACAGAAAAGCTGAGAGGCAAATGCTACTGTTTTAGTGTCATAGCTTATACAACATGGACTCCTAAGCCCTTAACACATAATTAATTATTTAAAAATAATATAAAACTCAATTTAAAACAATGCCTTTTCTCTTGGTGATAAAGATCGATAATGCACAACACATTTCCCAGATGGTGGGATTAAAATCCACGTGGCTACACAATGAACCTTTTGTGGTTTAAATGTCTCTTTCTGTTGCTAAGTATATTCACTCTGTATAAATCAAACAGGACAATAACTGGTGTTGATCCGGGTGTTTCTCTCTCACCATGACCAGCTTTCCGTCCTTGATTTCTCGGACGAACTTGGTCTCTTTGCCGTCCCACTTCTGGACGTGGACCAGCTTGTCACCGTCCATGGTCACGGTGGACTGAAGGACAAAAGAGAGGAGTGTTTTGAGCAAGTGAAGCGTAAAGATTAGCATATTAAGAAGCTGCCAACTGTTGGTCTATTTCCGGGCAACTCAAGATGTCAATTCCTGTCATTGACCCACAAATACAAACAAAGGAATACCCTGTTTGACCCCCTGAATGCATGTGGAGAAAATACTATGTCAATCATATACTGTACACAATGCGCGAGAACAGAAGCAGGAGTTAAATCATGGATTAAATACAAATCCTATTAATGACGCACAATGAGAAACAAAGGAGCTACCCCTACCCCTCTGAATATTGGGCAAAAAGTTGTAGGATTGAAATCTTGGGTTAAATAACATTTGTGACTTTTAAAAGGTTAGATTTAAAGAATACAAGTCCAGTTAAGACTCTGGATACTTCATAAAAAACATTAAATATTGCTTTTTTGGGTTTTTCTGGATAAAAAGTACTTGAATTTGGATCTATCAAGAGTCTTTGGTTTTATTCTTTCTATGTTTTTTGGTCTTTTCATGATTCTGTCGTCTTACCTTGCAGTTCCTGTCATCAGCGGTGGCCTCGTCGAACTCCTCTCCCAGCTTGAAGGAGATCTCTGTGTTTTTGAAGGTGCTCTGGGTGCGGACCACCACCTTGTCTCCCTCCTGGCTGATGATCACAGTCGGCTTGGTGACATTTCCAACCTGACGGGTGGCAAAGCCAACACCTGAAGGGAGGAGAGAGATTTTAAAGCACTTTTTCACAACATTTAATCTGATAAAACTGAAAGAAAAAGTCAGAAAAAGGGATTTTAGATATTATATTATATGTAAAACAGATAGAAAAAGCCTGTTACTCACCGAGGGCTTTCATGTACTCATCAAAGTTCTCACTGTCGACCAGTTTCCAAGTGGCACAGAAGGCGTCGACCATGTTGAAGGTTTAAGAGGCAAAGTAATCTCCAGAACAAACTGAGCAAGCTGCGGCTTTTGCAAGTTTCTCCCCTTGAGTTATCATTCTGCTTCTTATTAGTATTCATGCAGGTGGGTGGCGCCACACGGCCCATTGGCTCAGGAGGTTTTCTCTGAGCTGTGATTGGTTATTTAAAATTGGGTCATGGTCTTACTCTTTAGACAAGAGGGAGAATAGCTAAATTAGCCCATTTGTATGCCTAATGATGTAATTACTCTCATTCATGGGTGTCAGCTCGGGGAGATAAAGGGGGGGGGGGGTGGTGGTGCTTGCCATATCTCAGCCCAAAGACATCAACTTTTATCATAGAAGAAACTAGATATTCACTTGCATTTCTCAGTTTAGTCACATTAGGCATCTTTAAAAGCCCTCTAAACTTGTATTGTGTGATGTAAGACTGGGCTTCAGAGAGCTGGTGGTGATTCACACAGTTAGCAATCTTTACCAGCTATTCCATATTTATGTTTTAATTAATTTCCCCACGTTAATCCGTCAGGAATGTGTCATGTACTGTAGCGGAGCCAGTGGAGCAGAATCAGTGTGTTTGACAGCCCTTTGTCCTGAACTGCATTAACAGCCACCCCCCCCCCCAAAACTGCAATTTCTTCATGCTCAACACACACACTAATTACTGTCTATACATGTGTGTGTGTGGATTCTGCTTTCTCACAGAGATGCATGGTACAAGATTTCTGCCAACGAAAGTGTGTCTATTTGTGATACTGTCAAATGATAGTAAAATTATCATTCATGGGTTATTTCGTTGACATTTGAAGACTAATATTATTACTTTTACCCTCAAGCATTGTTGAATGATAAACATCAGTTTCACACGATTTTAAAGGGACCCTATTCTTCTCATGTTCAGGTGTATATCAGTATGTAGTGTCTTGTAGTGCCGGTACAAGGGAGTCGGAGGCGGAGTATTCAAGATTGAATTCCAGTCTTTATTGCTGGTTGACATTACAAGTAATAAACACGTCTGCCTAGTATGAAGAGCTAGCAGGAATGACTGATCTAACGCTACCGGTGTTTCCCCTAACGGGTCCGTGTAGCAACAACAACAAAGTGAATTATGGTCCGTAATATGGTGTCACCACACAAGCCCCCCCAGAATTCACGTATAAACTAAATCCCTATGGCGGGGGGGAACAACACGCCTGCCCCTACGAGACCTGCGCACCGGAGTCGGTACAGCGACTTCCGCCTGTGCGGCCTCCGTCAGAGGAGGAACCGGAACAACAGATCCTCCCTGCCTGACAGGAATCAAAGCTGGGGGTCGGCCCCGTCTCGGCAGTCGAGCCAGCACCACCGGCTGATCAACGTCCAAGTGAGCAGCTTTCACCCGGTCAACCGAGACGTGCTCGGCCTTGCCGCCCATGTCGACCACCAGGTGCTTGTCACCGTGTTCTAAGACCCGGAAAGGTCCGTCGTAAGGGGGCTGCAGGGGGCCTCTGTGTGCGTCGTGACGTATGAAGACGTACTCAGCCGAGCATAGCTCCGCGGGAACTTGAGACCTTGGTGCACCGTGCTGAGTAGTCGGAACTGGAGCGAAGGCCTCCGCTGCGTCCCGTAGGAAAACCCGCTGAGCCGTGGCAGACCAAGGAGCTGAAGCATTAGGGAGGAAATCCCCTGGAACTCTCAACGGCTGACCGTAGACCATCTCCGCTGTAGAGCACCGCAGATCCTCCTTGGGTGCGGTCCTCAGGCCCAGCTTCATCCAGGGCAGCTTGTCGACCCAGTTACCGTCCGTAAGGCCGGCCTTGAGGGCCGCCTTCATGGAGCGATGGAAGCGCTCGTAGAGGCGCGTAGAAGGTGGTAAGCGGTAGTCCTGTGCAGCTTAACCCCCAAACCGCCCGCCACGGCGTTCCAGAGCTCGGACGTGAACTGAGAGCCCCTGTCCGAGGAAATGTCTGACGGGGTGCCACAACACCCACGTTGCGATGAAAGCCCGGGCAACGTCTGCGGCCGACGTCGAAACGAGAGGCACCGCCTCCGGCCAACGGGTCGTCTTGTCCACCATGGTGAGGAGGTAGGAAAAACCCTGAGAGGAGGGCAAAGGACCAACCAGGTCAATGTTCACATGATCAAACCTCCTCTCAGGCACCAAGAAACGCTCCAACGGGGCCTTCGTGTGGCGGTGCACCTTAGCGCGTTGACAAGCCACACATTCTCTGGCCCATGTCCTCGCGTCCTTTTTCAGCCCCAGCCAAGCGAACTTCCCCGCGACCAATCGTACGGAAGGTACCGGGGTGTGACAGTCCGTGCACCGCCTCGAAAACAGGACGCCTCCAACCGGCGGGAACGACAGGCCGCGACAGGCCCATAGAGACGTCACAGAGAAGAGTAATGCCCACGTCGCCGAACACCACATCCTGCAGATCCAACCCTGTGCTCCCCAGCTTCAGAGCCTGGACGCCGGGGTCAGCAACTTGGTCAGCCGCCATGCGATTATAATCCAGACCCAACTGGACGGCACCGATGACGACTCTGGAGAGGCAATCCGCGACCAGGTTCGACTTACCGGCCACGTGTTTAATGTCCGTCGTGAACTCCGATATGTAGGACAGTTGCCGCTGCTGACGCGCCGACCAAGGCTCCGCCACTTTGGACATAGCGAAGGTGAGCGGTTTGTGGTCGACAAACGCCATAAACTCCCGTCCCTTCAGCATGAAACGGAAGTGTCTCACGGCCAAGTAAAGACTCAGGAGCTCACGGTCAAAAGCGCTGTACTTGCGTTCTCTGGGCGTCTGCTGGCGGCTGAAAAAGGCGAGTGGCTGCCAAGCGCCCTGGACCCACTGCTCGTGCACTGCGCCGACCGCGTAGTCCGACGCGTCCGTGGTGATGGAGATGGGGGCCTCGGATGATGGATGTGCCAGCAAAGCCGCCTGAGCCAACGCTGTCTTGACCTCGGCAAACGCGACGTCCGCTTCCGCTGTCTAGTCGATCGCCTGGACGGGGGTCTTGCCCTTCAACACCTCATACAGCGGCCGCATGACGTGTGCAGCCCGGGCGATGAAACGGTGGTAGAAGGTCACCATCCCCAGAAACTCACGGAGCGACCGGGCTGTGAGCGGGCGGGGAAAAGCCTGCACAGCCTCCACCTTCGCTGGCAGTGGTACAGCACCGCCTTTGGTGACGCGGTGCCCCAGGAAATCAATGTCAGATACCCCAAACTGGCACTTTGCAGGATTGATGATCAATCCGTGTTCGCTGAGCCGCGTGAAAAGGGCTCGGAGGTGGGACAGGTGCTCCTGCACTGAAGCGCTGGCGACGAGTATGTCGTCCAGATAGACAAAAACAAAAGGCAGGTCCCGCAGCACCGAGTCCATCAGGCGCTGGAACGTCTGAGCAGCGTTTTTGAGTCCAAAAGGCATCTGCAGAAACTCAAAAAGACCAAAAGGAGTTATCACCGCAGTCTTGGGAATGTCCAGGGGGTGCATGGGCACCTGGTATCCACGCACCAGGTCCACCTTAGAAAACACCCCCGTACCGGCCAGATGTCCCGAAAAGTCTTGAATGTGCGGCACCGGATAGCGGTCAGGCGTAGTGGCGTCGTTGAGTCGGTGGTAATCCCCGCACGGGCGGAACCCGCCGTTTAGTTTGGGGACGACGTGCAGGGGAGAAGCCCAAGGGCTGTTAGAGCGGCGGACAATGCCCAGACGCTCCATGGTTGCGAACTCCGCCCTCGCTACAGTCAGCTTAGAAGGGTTCAACCGTCGGGCCCTGGCGTAGACAGGAGGCCCCTCGGGGGTGACGTGGTGCTCCACGCCATGCTTAGTGGAAAGTGCAGAGAAGGTGGGCAGCGACAGGTCCGGAAACTCGGCCAAAAGTCTGAGAAACGTGTCCGCCCCCGTCAGCGAGCCCGACAGCCCGTTGTATGCTGCGCTGCCCAGTGTGCACACGAGGGAAGAAAACGTTAAGGCATCAACTAAATGTCTATTCTTAACGTCCACTAAGAGTCCATGAGCACACAAAAAATCTGTCTTTATTGCTGGTTGACATTACAAGTAATAAACACGTCTGCCTAGTATGAAGAGCGAGCAGGAATGACTGATCTAACGCTACCGGTGTTTCCCCTAACGGGTCCGTGTAGCAACAACAACAAAGTGAATTATGGTCCGTAATATGGTGTCACCACAGTCTCGACTTTAAAGAGTCCTCTCCTGCTGATGTTCAGGTGTATATCAGTATGTAGTGTCTCTACTTTAAAGAGTCCTCTCCTGCTGATG
>CALSBZ010040630.1:0-10759 GCA_943591055.1 Gobionotothen gibberifrons
AAGAGTCCGACCTCACAATCCATCAGCTCAGGTAACTCCTTGGTTATGCTTTTCAGGTGTTTCCACCTTTTGGCAGTTTCAGAGGTAGGTATGTGGGAACGTTCAAGGGGAATGAAATCTCTGGTATAGGCAGGTGGCAAGTTAATGAAGCTCTGCGAGGAACCCTCTAATTCTAAGACCGCTTACTCTGTTACTCTGTACAATGGAATCTTTTCCCATCATAGTGGTTAGCTTTAACCTGACCGGCTCTAAATGTGTCCCTGCATTCTCACAAACCTCTTGGTCTACAAATGGGCTGCTACTCTGAGTATCCAATAGGGCAGGGGTTCCCAACCGGTACCGGTCCGCGGAGGTGTTACTGCCGGGCCGCGAAATAGCTGTGAGTTTATTGTAATATTTTCAGAATAATAATTAATTTAATTAATTAATTAATATTTGCATTAATTTTTTCTTTTATTTTCGCACTTATACCAGTCATATTATTTCATCCAAAACATGCAAAATAAATCAAAATTGGTTAGCATAAGGTTTCAGCCTCTCGTGCGCAGAGAAAGTTACCGGTGCGCCAATAGGAAGTGGAGCACACAGGAGACAACCGTTTAATCGCAGACTGTTATGTTTGTGGGGAAATGGCAGTGCTTACATTATTTGAGATATATTTCGAACTCGGACTTAATTTTAAGGACATTGCGGCCAGGGGTGTAGAGCTATTTTTGTATTTGTAAAACCTCCTTCACTTCATGAAATGGCTGCAGCATCAGGAGGCAGCCTCTGAGAAGTGCAGCACCAACGCGTACACACCGCCTTCACTGTGTTCCCCACTGCAGGCTGCTACGTTTCAACCACACACACCTCTACACACACACACATCGAACGGCCCGATTATTCCCCCTATTACTCGTTGTATGAAGGAAATGTCCGGTCACAAAGGCGTATGATGTGTGTGTGTATGTGCTCTGCTCAGCTCCGCTGTGTGTGTGTATGTTCGGTGTGTTTGTGTGTGTCCAACAACGGCATTCGTTTTCAAATTACCATTAACAGTAATTTACACACATCTGGCCAACTCCATAGGAATGTGGGTGTTCCCAAAAGAAGTTAGTTTAATCATAATCTCGATATAGTGCTAAATGCTGTCGGAGTGCACCGGAACGAACGCCCCGGTATGTCGTTATTATGGCTGGCAAACAAGCCCAGGGGTCTCACTGACATTTCAGTTATATCAATATGTGTACAGTGGTCCTAATTTGTTTTAATTGTATCCTGGTTTTAAATGTTGTTAATATGTTTTGGATGCATATTGGTATTTCTTCAGGCTGTTAAATACAATTAGCCTCTGTTGCCACCTGCTGGTGAGTACCCATAGAGTCCAGTAGAGGGCGGAGCCTGTGAGAGATATAACCTACCAGTTTCACCCACTGTCTCTGCCACCTCCCTCCATGCCTGGTTCCTCCGGTTTGTACCCCGGTAAGTTAAGGGTGATTTGCTACCGCAATAACTAATTTCTCCTCCGTTTTTAGGAATATAGAAAATGAACTGCGGTATGTCACTCCCAGCTTGCACGCAGTTTGATTGGCTAGAGCTTGAACTGTCAGATTTGCTTAAACGGGATTTGATTGGCTGACGCTTCCACCTCAGCTTCAAAAGTTGAACATTGCTCAACTTTTGAATCCTGAAAATCCTGGAAATCCTGAAAATCTTTGCATTGCTTCCCCAGAATGCAGTTCGGCGATAAGCGAGGCAAAGTGACGTCACCCCATTCAAAGTCAATGGGGAGAATTTTTTCAGAAGCGTTGGAAGATTTTTTTAACGCTGCTGTGTG
Organism: Gobionotothen gibberifrons; assembly: GCA_943591055.1. Taxonomy (NCBI): domain Eukaryota; kingdom Metazoa; phylum Chordata; class Actinopteri; order Perciformes; family Nototheniidae; genus Gobionotothen; species Gobionotothen gibberifrons. The sequence goes on from CALSBZ010040630.1 coordinate 1,820, forward strand.
GACGGGGCGTCAGCCTCAGAGTATGCCTTTAGCTTGGCAGCTATCATTTCAATCTCTCTCTGATTCTCCAGTCGTTTAAGTTTTTGCCTTTGTGCAGCAAATACATCTTCCATCTCAATTTCAGCCTTTTTAGCAGCAAGCTCTGCAGCACATTCTGCTCTGTTCACGGTCATTAATTGTGATTCTGATGAAAGACTTGAGCTGTGACTACGATTCGTAGTTTTGGAGGCTGAGGACTTACTATATATTGACTGTGCATAGTCTTGGTCAAGCACCATATGAAGTCTTGCATTTTCTGCCTTACCATCAAACTCCTCTAGCCCGACTTCCCTCATGCGTATCTTCATTAGCCCCATTAAGTCTGCTGTAACAGCTATGCAGGAATCAATGTTCCTTCTAATGTTAGTGGAAGGTGCTGAAATGAACCGTAATTTGTCATACACATCTTTAACACTTGTCTCCTGCTTTATATTATGCATAGAAATCTCATTTGACCATTACTAACAATAATAAGCCATAAACAAGAATGGGCTATTATTATGAACCAATAAAGCAATATTAAACAAGTCTCTGCTTTTTTGTTACACATATACAATGTCCAACACCCTGTAGGTAACACAGTCAAACCTGTGGCCGTTTGCAGAGCTGCACTCTTCTGTCTGACGCAGCGATGAGATGAAACTGATACTGCCCGTTGCAAGTCTGTAGTAAGGATGTTTGTAGAGTGAAGTCCTACACTGCCCTCTGTTGGTGAAGCCGCGCCACTCTCACGGCCCGTCCACACAGCAGCGTTAAACATTTAAAAAAATCTTCCAACGCTTCTGCCCATTGACTTTGAATGGGGTGACGTCACTTTGCCTCGCTTTTCGTCAAACTGCATTGTGGGGAAGCGAAGCGAAGATTTCCAGGATTTCCAGGATTTTCAGGATTCAAAAGTTGAGCAATGTTCAACTTTTGAAGCTTCTGAAGCTTTCGGTGGAAGCGTTAGCCAATCAAATCATATGCCAGTACAAGCTCTAGCCAATCAAACCGCTGCTTGTGTGTCAGGGGCAGGAGATTCATGTTGTTGGTCGAGCTTCAGACACGCCCGCCGGCAAGCTTTTTCCAAAGCCGCTGTGTGGACGGGCAGTCGGTGACAAGATGGCGTCAGTATTCTCTTGACTTTTCCCTTGAAACAGCCAGCCTCTTTTCCGACGTCTGCTCTGGTAACCGTCGACGCGCTGTCTTAGCGATCCCTCACGGACTTCCCTTGGTTCTCTCGTTGCTCTTTACTTTCGGCCATGTTGGCGGTACGTTTACAGTGGACCAGTGGCATACAATTAGGAACCGGGTAAACGAGAGACTGAGGAGCCCCCGAAAAACGGATCCAGAAACACCTCGCCCTGGTTTCCGCCGCAGATAGGCCAAATTGGTCTAATGTATGCATTCATATACATCAAATGTAAATAAAACGGTGAAAACTGAACTTGAAAATGGTTTCCTCTTTTTATTATTTTTATTATTTTCTGGACGGGGAGACGTGTGTGATTAAAAATGAGTGACCAAACTAAGTTCTATTCAAATAAAGAAATAGTCATCACACAGTTATTATACAATAGGCTTTAAAAGCACCATCGATAACCATTACCCTGTCTCCAATTCAAACTCTTGACGGGAAGAAAGGTGTAAATGGCTGGATGTCCTCATCAAACCAAAAGAGAAAATGCAGATATTACACTCATAAAATAAATGGTAGACATATTAGTACTGTATACTCAACATTGCACAACAATTAACTCAATGTGTGAACTATTAACAATAGTATAATATTATAGTCAATATTCTTGTTTGCCCGTGGTGAGATGACGAGGCTATTGTCACTTGCACGAAGCAAGGTAATACAAAAACCAAATGATTCCGAACATGAACGGACAGAGTGCAATACCAAAACCTTCCAGTTATATTCCTATCAATATTTTGAAGGCTTTTACAGAAGGGTTTGTTCAGATATCAGCCTGAATTATATAACATTTTATACCTTAAAAGCCAAGCGGGCTCAAACTTCCTGATGTTTTTTGTTCAGTAGTTGTGGACTAAACAACATTATTTTGTTAAATGAAAACATGGTGATGTTTTGTAAATTATTACATGTCTCTTATTTAGCACAGAGTATGATCCTATCCGTGACATATGCATCTTAACAAAGATCCGCTATAGTACCAGACATAAATCTACTGTATCAGAGTTTATTTCACATGAGCTCCAGTGTGGAACCCCACTGCACCCCCTGGTGGATCAATGATCCATTGCAGCTGGCTTCATTATAATTTAATTTATTTATCAAGGGGGCGGTGTCATGTCACGCTGGAGGTTTTCCTTTCAGTGAGGGCAGACCCCGTGCCGGCCACGGCCCCGGCGTTTGAAACTGTCCGAAATTAGGTGCTATATCTGTATAGGTATTTTTTTGTGCTGTGCGAAGATTAGTATTTTTAATCGCGATTAATTCCATGATTTTCAGTGATGCGCAAAATTCAATAATGAATTCAAAAGTAGTGTATTGTGCACTTTCATTTTAAAAGTACTGCTATATGAACAAACGTGCAATAACATTGGGTTTGCAAACACTTCAAACAATAAGGTGCATTTTAACAGCAGTATTCCCTTTACACAGTAGCTGTTCAAATATTTATAGTAAATCTTATTAAAACATTCATTAATGTGATCAAATATAAAACCAAAGCTATTTGCCGCTGCCGTCACATTGGTTGAGACGCGTGATGACGCCCATCCTAAGCCAATACAGATCATCATCCCGCCCCTCCTGTTACCCATGGTCTGTCTGTATGTGTATACAGAGCCAGTGAGCATTGGACTTTCAAAATAATAATATGAATTAAAAAAACTGTTAATGCCCGATTAAAGAATTGTCAGTGTTAATTAATTAATGCGTTAACACGATAGTAACTCGTTAACTGGCCCAGCCCTAGTATTTTTATGTCTGTATAATATTAACAACAACTTTGGAGTCTCCATGCGATGTAGCAAGGTAAACCGGCTGCATTTGCAACTAAAATAATGTCAAAACTTTCATCACCTATCCAAAAGAATAATAGGACCCCTAAATCACAGAGATGTCCGTCCTCAGAGGACGTTAATGATCACCTGACCTCGGTGTTTGCCAATTATGGTAGATAATTTGCCATGGAATTTTTACTCGTCTAATTAAAGAAAGCAGGTTGGTACATGATCAAGATGACAGAGAACTGCTCAAAACAATTAAGACACAAGACAAAGTAATTACATTTACTTAAAAGTACATTTAATACAATTGCTCTCATCCACCTATCATTTTCAGGTCATTTACCAGAGGAGGGTTCAATGTCTCTATAGAACAAAAATAAAGTGAAATATAAATGAACGCAGGTGAGGCACACAGTGCTGAGCAGATGTCTAATCTGGTGTTAAACTGCCCTAAGGGAATTTATTTTTGCCATTATTAGGCATGGTTGTATGGAAGGGAATTAATGGAGGTATATAAGGCTATGTTTTAATCTGGAAAATGAAAGGATTCCGACGTTAGCTACCCACAGTTATGAGCTGAAGCGAAACCATTTGCATCATTTTCTGTACATCTCTGAAACGCTTACTAGAAATTGTTTATTAATATTTGTTTGGGGTTGAAGGTGTTGCAAATGCTGGAATAGCTTTTCTTGCAGGATATTCGTCAGTTTTGTAGTACAGCCAATAGGAATGCTCTCTCTTAAATGAACTGTGATTGGCCAAAGTCTAAAATTACCAGTTTGACTTTCCAAAGCCTGAACAAAGTTAACCTGTTTAGCCCTGAGCCTGTTTTTCAGGTCTCAGGCTCAAAAATGACATTCCCAGAACAAATGACCATATCTTCACTTCTAAAAGGGGTAAATTAATAATCTTTTTTCTCAAAGCAAGGTTCCATCTGTGAGTTGGATGTAGAAGTGTCAGAATCAATATAGATGTTTTTATTTTAATGTAAATTCAGATTGAACATAATATAAAAATGTAAATTATTGTGTCCGTCCAAAAAGAAAAAATTACTTACAGTGAAAACTACCCTTGGATGATGGTAAGGTAGACTAAAAGCTTTAGGAATCCAAACTATAACATATAATAAGTACCCTGTATCAAGATTGATGCAAAACAAGTGAAATTGGACCTTTTTAGAGAGGTTTGGCAACAAAAAACTCCACCTCTCGGGTGATTTGGGTGGAAATGGGCGTTTTTGCCGTTTCTCTGGAACCCAAATGGTCGATTTTGGTGATTGACATATCTTTTTAACCGTTAGAGCCAATATAATCGAAGGAGAATTTCCACATACACACCAACGTTACCAAAAAAAAGTGGGGGCTTTGCGCATGCAGTTTCACGCTCTGACATCTGAAAACTTAAAACTAGTTGTATTGCTTATGGATTACCAGAAATAATTTCAAAGGGACACAGACACATTGGATGAACCTATGGATTAACTTCAGCAGCGTTTTTATCATTTTAATGGCATTGAAGACAACTTTTGATCAGACAACAACGAAGGTAAGAGATATTGCCGTTTTAGCTACCTAGCGCCAAGAGTTATGATGTCTGTTTTTGTTTATAAAGTCGCGAGTTCTTATCATAGAGTGATGATGTAGGTACCTATCGATTCTGTGTCTTCTCACGATGCTAATCGATGGGTGTGCAGCTATGATAAGTAATAAGGGTGTTATGAGTGAGTTTCTGTGCAACCGGCGTTAGCATTTTTTGCTCTTGGCTAATTCAGAGGCTGAGCGCTAGCTTTGTGAGTTTTTTTTGCAAAAAATAAAAAGATCAGTTAGCTGAGTTTCTTCCCGTTACATGGATATAAAACATTCATAGTTCATTAAATATTAAGATGCCCTCAGACGCTGTTTCCTGCAGATGATGGGGGGATGGGGTTCAACAGGTTAATCAGTCTGTTTATATTCACTGCTATGTAACTGTAACCTGAGAACCACTGAAGCTACAACACAGCAACAGTCCAACTTTTAAAGGACCCCCCCCCCCATTTAAAAACAGTTCTTGTTGAGAAAAACAAGCATATCTGCATGGCAGTTTGTAGAAACCAAAGTCCAAGTGTCACAAGTTACAGTGAGTAATGTTAACTTAACATACCTGATTGTGAGGGCTCCGCTGAGGAAGCGCTCGGTGTTGGTTGAGCCGGGACGACAGCGGAAGACGACAGTGATTGTGAGGCGGACGGAGACTGGCGCAACAGATTGAAAACGGTACACTCCTTGATCTGTATACTGTGTTTTGTCACCTAGGTCGTGGTCCCTCCTTTGCAGGAAATACGTTTGGAACAGGTGTTGCACTCTGCCGACCCATTGTCTTTCCTAACAAAGTGAATCCACACTTTAGAGCGTCTACCGCCATTCATGATCGGTGGTCCCAGGTTACGCTGTAGGAAGTGTAGGTACAACGCTACATTTCCCGCCCCACCACAGTCAAACAGTAGGCTACGGAGAGCGGCAAGAAACATTTCCTCAGGCATCAAAAAGCGGAACCGAAATTCACATTTCTAAATGATGCCGTTGGAATCGAAATGTCTCGGTACCCAACCCTACCTGAGACCCAGTTTTGTGAAATAAAAACCTGCAGCCCCCTCTACCGGGGGCTCTCAGGCTTAACAGGTTAAGAGGGGGTGTAGCAGTCTGCTTTTATTAAAACACTTGAATTATAATATGCTGGGAGGCTTTTATGGATTTGTTGCCAAATTACGCCAAAAATTGAAATGTTGCCTAATCTTAATTTGTACAAGGTTTGCTCTAAATGGTCAACACAATGCTATCATTTCCCTGTAGATGTTTACTATTACCTTGAGGCGCCCAAAATATCTGAGCACCCACGTAATCGGGGCCTGTGTTGTGATACAGTTTCTAAAAGTTACCCGCTGTGGGTTGCTGCTTAATTCAGCTCTCTCCACCCCTGCATCAACCTACCAGCACAACACAGTCTCACTCAGTGGTGTAGTGGGGATTTTTTTACTGGGTGGACGCTATTTTAATTAGGCCATTCCAAACAATGCCACAAATGCGCACGCGGGCAGACAGGTCTACAGAAACTATGCTTAGTCCTACTTTAGTTACTGTAGCCTACTGCAAAAAGCAGACGGCGCTGCGCTCAACACACACAGAGACTCAAAACCATGGACACACCGGCACATAAGTTAGGCTACATAAAAAATGTATTGGCCTAAATTGCATAAATGCTTGAGCTACATTATTGCAACCAAGCAGACAGCGCTGCTTCTCTCTCTCTCACTCTCTCACTCTCTCTCTCTATCTCCACTTTCAAAATCCATTTAAAACTCATAACAAACAAACACAATTCCCAAAGTTGTCCTGAAATGAACTTATTAAATAAACGAAACGAAAAATATAGCATACTTATGCAAACAATTTTGAATCTGGACTTGAAATTATTGTGATTAGGCCCAGCCTATATGCATGGCGAATAAACGGATCTTGTATGCACACCGCTTCGGCATTATTCCTGGCGCGCGCTGTCACTCTCTTTCTCTTTCTCTCTCTCACTCACTCACACTCTCGCGCGCGCGCGACCAACGACCACTACACCACTGGTCTCACTCCCTGATAGTCCAATAGCGACGCTTGGTCTTCGGCCATCCTAAACTCCGAAAAAATGTGTTTCTCCGAATCGAAGGGGGAAAATACAAAAGCATTGTACACAATTTAAACCAATCAATGTTGTGTAATTAACAAGGATAATCTGGTGTTTTTGAGTTGATGAGTCGTGCAGATATCACTGTAAAATCAATCGACAGTAAAGAGAATACTTACTTCCGGGTGTAAAATCCTCCGTTATCCAATGGGAATGGACGCTCACATTGCCTTTAACTGCCGCCAACATGGACCGATGCAGTGCTTCCCTGAGCGTCAAATACCGCCGCCGATGGGAATACATTGCAATCAGTTGAAAGCTCTTTGCGTCCGTTTATGAAGCTGAAGGAGACTCGGTGCGTCCCAACTGGACGCCAAAGGACCCTGACCAAGCGTCACTATTGGACTATCAGGGAGTGAGACTGTTGACCAGCACCATCACCCTGGTGGGGTGAGGAACAGCTTCATTTTAGCTTCAGCGTTTGATTGGGAGCGTGTGCTCCGAGAGTATTATTATATAAGGCCCTCTGCATCCTCTGTTTATTAATACTGCCAACTGACTTTGATATAGTGAGTTGGCCTCATCTACAGCCCATGCTTTCTCTTCTATCATTTTCCTTCCAGTGGATAATTTCAGTATATATGTGTATATAAATATGTATGAGTTCCAAGCTATTCACAGTCCAGCCTATCAGCTGAGAGGAGAGCGCAGCAGGGTGAATGATCAACTGTTAACCACTACTGCTACTCCACTGATTACATTGGTCTCCCCCCCATTGGTCTCACCCTCCACCCTCACTGGGAGCACAAATAATTCTCTCCCTATATATTTTTCTATATTCGCTCTAGGCCCGCCCACCTCTGCTGCCTCTGACCTTTCACAAAGGCAGTCTCCCACTGTCTGAAATGCAAAGAGCTTTATTGGGAGACCATAATGACCAACAGGATTACCAAAGCATTGTACAAATAATGACAACAGCATACATCTTAACATATACATTTGGAATATACCATTCTGTATATATTTCAATACCAAAACTAACATGTTTTTCAATTAGCTTTTTTGAACATAAAAAACAAGAACCCTTCCCTGCCCATTCGCTCATGTTGTGGCAGTCAGGAACAGTCCGTTTTTTCATATTCTGATTTGTTTCATTGTGGTTATCTCTAAGAGTATTTTGAGAAGGACAGGTTTACATGTTGGGCTCTGTGTGAGGAAGTACTGCTGTGTCTCAAAATAAGTTCCTAACACACAGTCGCTTACATTTTGGCCGGCATGTTTTTTCTACCTGGCTGTTTCAATAGTCTGTGTTTTGTGAACGTGTTTAACATCTTTCACTCTAGTCAGGTAGCTCGTCCAAGTCTACAGTCTTTTTAAGGGCCAAACAACATTACTTTGACTTTGTGTGAGGTTTGTTGGTCTCTGATAAGTGATAATAGTTGGTTCTGTTTGCATTGTGTTATAATTGACTGATGGTTCTGGTCTCTGACTGGTCCTGAGGCAGAACACAGTTTGAAATAGTTTGGGTCTCTTGTCCCCATCTCTTGACACTGCAGGGCTCGCTTTGATTTAAAAAAAGCCAATATTGAATTGATAGTTTGGGGATTTTTAATAGTAATGCAAAATGGGTTTATTCTAGGGCTGTCAGTCGATTAAAATATTTAATCATGATTAATCGCAAATTCATCGCACATTTTTTGTCTGTTCTAAATGTACCTTTTTCTGTCAGGCCCCCTTTGGAGAAAAAAACAAGTCGGGGCCCCCCCAACAAAAATAGTCAGGCTCAGTGGCGGCGCCAGATATTTATTTTGGGGTGCTGTGGGGTAGCTTGACGTCTCATAGAGGGTGCTCAAACATTTAGGGTTTCCCATTAATGTACCGGTCGCTACAGTGGAATGTTCTACTGCAACAACTACGATCTCCGGTACCGGTGCGCTCTCTCTCGCGTACGCACACAAAATGGCTCGTTCCACACACACAGAGCCGAGCTTTAATGAAACACAGAGACCCAGACGTAATAGTACTGTATCATATTGTTTTCGAATCAATACTTTTTCAAATTATGATTTTATTTAATTTTTTTATAACCATGTTTCCTCCTGGTCTCTCGCAAATGTTTGTTTATCATCATTTGAACAATGATAAACATTAGCATGAATATTAAACACAACAACCTCTGAACATTACAAATATTCGCCTCAATTCAACCTGGAACCTCTCTCATACAATAATACAATACAAAGTGTGTGTGTGTGTGTGTGTGTGTGTGTGTGTGTGTGTGTGTGTGTG
>CALSBZ010040631.1:0-15970 GCA_943591055.1 Gobionotothen gibberifrons
TATTTCCACACTCGCGCCAGGGCCGGGGGAGGGGTTACAAGGCTCGTCTAGTGGTGCATTCACTTGCACTTGGACATTAGAGATTTTCTCTCATAAATGTCCGATGAGCCCAACGACCACTACCCCACTGCCTGATATCATTAGAAAGCTAGGAATCTCCTCTTTCCAACAGTGTATACAACTTTATGTGTCTTCGGGTCAATGCGACTGATTTCGATCCCCGAAAATCCTTGATAGTAAAAAGTGGATTTTATTTAGCTTTTTTCCACGGACCACCTGCAGTACCCTCGCGGACCACCAGTGGTCCGCGGACCACAGTTTGAGAACCGCTGACATAGAACATGTGTAATACATTATATTGCCCCTGAAGCAGATTATTAGCTTTCATGTTTTAGCCTTAAGCAGAGAAAGGAAGAGGAAGTTAGTGTTTGCAGGTTGTTAGTAATTTTAATCAATGTTTTATGGCATAATTTAGTTAAAACATGCCATCAGTTAAAATGCTGACTTATACTGAAAAAACTGAAGTTTCGCACAATCTCTGAGGTCAAGCTTTTATTGTGAAGGTACTTCCGGTTTGACTCCAGTCTGTGTTTATTTTGAAAAGCTTTCCGGAAGTAATGTACGAAATACTAACAGCAACTTGACTTCAGAGACGTAACGTAGCATAACCACAAGCCGTTAAATTGACCAAATGAAAAGACACGAAGGAGAATATGTAGAGAAGAGGTGTGTTGAGTCATGTGTTGAATGTGCAATGCAAAGATCCTCTGTTTAGTGTGACGTCGGACATTGAAGAAACAAGCGGAAGTGACCAGCTGAAAACAGAGGGGGAGTCTACCTGACTTATAAAAGGACGAGAGAAGTTCCGTTCTGCCCTTTTCTTCACCCCCCCCCCCCGGAGGAGTCGCAGCTGCAGTTGTGTTCCTCCTCTTTCGAACGATCCCTGTATGTTACATTACCGTGCCTTTTACTACATTAAAGTAACCTATTTGAAACTTATAGTCGAGACTCATTGTTCTCATTCATCCTAAACTTCTCTCCTGGAACGCGTTAATAACGAATAAGCTAATAAGGTGCTGAGGCATCAAATGGATTTAAGGAAAATGACGATGGGAAGCCTGGGGAATGGAGAATGTGGAGGAAGAGGAGGGACAAACTGGGACAATACCAACTAGAAAAATATCAGTGACTACATGACATTATATTTCTGTTAGCTGACGCTTTTATCCAAAGCGACTTACAATAAGTGCATTCAACCATTCTTTGTTTACAAAGAGCAGTCGAAACAGGTACGTTTTCAGTCTGCAACGGAATTGGTGAAGCCTCTCTGATGTCATCAATACACCAAAACCATCAGTAATTTAATAACTTGAATTTAATTTAGATAGAGAATTTATCAGAGAAGGGACAAACTGAGTAGTTAACACTACATGACTCAATTGTGGATACTTTTCAATCATATTTAAAGATGGACTTACAGGAGCATAAAGAAACTGACAGTAGGGCTCAGAGTCTGGCAGGCCTGCACGCAGCAGTGAACTGTTGGGACAAAGCCTCACTTATTCTGCTCGTTTGAGCGCTGTGCCCTTTCGCCCTGCCAGAGGTGATGTCTTTGTTAAAGGGCAGGTTTCATTAATATTGAAACAAAGTCATTGCTGGCAAAGATTAAAAACCCAAGGAAAGGATAAATACGCTTTGTTTAATAATTCAGCAAATTAATAATTCAGCTGTGTGAAACAGGAGGCTATCTAATGTGGAAATCATGAATGTCTTTATTTGTCTATTTTCAATTTCAGGCAGCAGGTTTTACTGCACAGCGTGCGGGTGACATGTGATTTGTAAACCCTTTGGAAGGTTTTGCATTATATAACTAGCACACTGGAATGGTTTGAAGCCAAGCATCAAACCGGTATAGAAGTCAGGGAGGGATTCCCTAATTAACCCAAAGATTTCCACTGGGGGCTTGGAATCTTGGAGAGATCACAAAAAACGCCCTCCTGTTTACACTGCATGATCCGTCCATTTATACCGCTTTTTACTCCCAACACTGGTTTTCAAAAACATAAATGTAAGTACTTCCCATGTGGTAACACCCGTAACTTATTGTGTGTATGTGTGTGAGTATGTGTGTTTGAAGTCAGAGAGTTGGCGAGCTGCTGAGCATTTCACAAGTCTTACACTAACTCTAGAATATAGGTCACATCTAACACTTGGTTACAGCAAAGCCTGGGCTAATAAGGCAGTTGCCATGGAAACCACTGTCTTCGTCATGCAAGTGTTATTGTACTGTGTGGTAATTCATGACAGCAATATTTCTCAGTGTTAATGTTAGCAAACATTACCATATAATGTATTCAAGTCTAAATGTATTAACCTGTGAAAAATCGCAACATCTGCAAGAAACAGCGTCTGAGGGCTTCTTAACATTTAAACACCTATGAATGTGTCATACCCACTTAACAGGAAGAAACTCAGCAATCAGACAATATTAACAATTTTTAGCAAAACGAAATATAAGGGTAATAACAAAGGCTCTGAATTAGCCCTGAGCGAAAAGATGCTAACACACTTAGCACAGAACACTTATTACTTATCGTATCTGCACAAACAAGACCTGATCAAAAGTTGTCTTCAATGGCATGAAAACGATAAAAACGCTGCTGAAGGTTAATCCAATGTGTCTGTGTCACTTTGAAATGATTTCTGATAATCCATCAGCAATAAACCTAGTTTTCAGATTTCAGAGCGTAAGATAGGTTTCGCTTTGGGCAAACTGCGTGTGCATAGCTCTGACTTCACAATGGTAACGTGTGTGTGTATGTGGACATTCCCCTTCGATTTTATTGGCTCTAACGGTTCAAACGAGATGTCAATCATCAAAATCGACCAATGGGTTCCAGAGAAACGGCAGATACACCCATTTCCACCCAAATGACCCCAGAGGTGGTTTCTTTTTTGCTAAACCTCTCAAAAAAGGTCAAATGTCACTTGTTTTGCATCAATCCTGATACAGGGTACTTATTATATGTTATAGTTTGGATTGCTAAAGCTTTTTTTACTATGTTAAATCTGAATTTACTTTAAAATAAAAAGAGTCTATATTGATTCTGACTTTTCTACATCCAACTCACAGGTTTATCATTGCTTTGAGAAAAAAGATTATTAATTTACCCCTTTTAGAAGAGAAGTTATTGTCATTTGTTCTGGGAATGTCATTTTCGAGCCTGAGACCCGAGGCCTGTACTACGAAGCCGGTTCAACATAACCTGGATATGTTTGAGTAAGCCGGTTGGCCTAATCCAAAACATACGCGCTCTCGCTAAACGGTCCTACGACGCGGGTTATCAAGTGGATCGCTCAAGCCAGCCGTGTCCTATCTAGTTAGGTGCACGTTCACATAAAAGGGGCGGGGTTAGCAACATTTGACCAATCACATTACATTGCATTTAGCTGACGCTTTTATCCAAAGCGACTTACAGTAAGTACATTCAACCAGGAAGATACAACCTTGAAGAAAACAGAATCATATAAGTACATCAGGTTTCATAGAGCCAAACATTTCAAGTGCTACTCAACTGGCTTATAGATAAGCCAGTCCTTTATTAGTATATAAGTGCTCTGTTAGTAATTATTTGTTAGTAATTCTATCGCTCGAAGTGGAGTCGAAAGAGATGAGTTTTCAGTCTGCGCCGGAAGATGTGTAAGCTATCTGCTGTCCTGATTTCAATGGGTAGCTCATTCCACCATTTTGGAGCCAGGATAGCAAACCCACGTGTTTTTGCTGATGGGAACTTGGGTCCCCCTCGCAGTGAGGGTGCAGCGAGCTGTTTGGCTGATGCAGAGCGGAGTGCACGTGCTGGGGTGTACAGTTTAACCATGTCCTGGATGTAGGAAGGGCCAGATCCATTCGCAGCATGGTACGCAAGTACCAGTGTCTTGAAGTGGATTCTAGCAGTTACTGGAAGCCAGTGAAGGGAGCGGAGGAGCTGTGTGGTGTGGGAAAATGTTGGGAGGTTGAAGGCTAGCCGAGCCGCTGCATTCTGGATGAGCTGCAGAGGTCGGATGGCACATGCAGGTAGACCAGCCAGGAGGGAGTTGCAGTAGTCTAGGCGTGAGATGACGAGAGCGGGAAAGAGGAGGAGAAAGTGCAGAGCCTGAAACTCCAAGTTTCTGGAGAGTGCGAAGGAGGATCTGATGATTCACCGTATCGAATGCAGCACACAGGTCCAGAAGGATGATGACAGAGGAGAGGGATGCTGCTTTGGCAGTGTGCAGTTCCTCAGAGACAGCAAGGCGAGCAGTTTCTGTGGAGTGACCTGCCTTGAAACCAGACTGGTGCGGATCCAGAAGGTTGTTCTGATGGAGATAACAGGAGAGTTGTTTACAGACAGCGCGTTCAAGTGTTTTAGACAGGAACGGGAGGAGAGAGACAGGCCCGTAGTTTATAACATCAGACGGGTTGAGAGTGGGTTTCTTTAGGAGAGGGTTTACTCTTGCCTCCTTGAGACTGTTTGGAAAGTGACCAGTAGTTAGAGAAGTGTTGATGAAATGGGTGAGAAACGGTAGATAGTCTGAAGGATGTTTGAGGGGATAGGGTCCAGAGGACAGGTGGTAGGACGGGCAGAGGTAACGAGGGTAAGAACCTCACTTGGAGAGAGAGGGGAAAAGGAGGTTAGTGTGTGGGTAAAAGGTGGGTCTGGTGACCCAGCGGTGAGTAAAGGTGAGTCAGAAAAAGAAGAGCGAATATCATCAACCTTTTTTTCAAAGTGGTTAACAAAGTCGCTTGACTGAAGGGAGGATGGGGAAGGGGCTTTGGGGGGGTCCAAGAGGGTGGAGAAGATGGAAAATCGTTTTTTGGGATTGGAATAGGAAGATTGGATCTTATCTTGAAAGAAAGTGCTTTTGCCTGAGAGATCGAAGCAGAAGATGGTGTTTGGATTTCCACCGTTTCCGCTCTGCTGCCCGAAGGATGGTTCTATTAGCATGCAGTGCGTCATTTAGCCAGGGAGCAGGAGGGGACTGACGAGCCTGCCGAGATGTGAGAGGACAGAGAGAGTCCAGAGAGGATGAAAGAGTAGAGAGGAGAGTGTCTGCAGCAGAGTTTGGAGGCAGGAGTTGGAACGAGTCAGAGAAAGGGAGGGCTGAGAGCACTGATGAGGCAAAGGTAGAGGGGGAGAGGGGGAGAAGTACAGCGGGAGGGCCAGTTTCTGGGATGTGTGAGAGGAGATGATCTAACTCCTCCAAGAAGTCTCCCAAGGCGCCTGGTGGACGGTAGAGAACAACAATGGTTAATTGTATAGGATGGGTTACTGTGACGGCATGGAATTCAAAGGTGGAAGGAGTGAAGTTAGGTAGCTTGAAGAGGGAAAAGCTCCATTTGGGAGAGAGCAGGAGACCAGTGCCACCTCTTCTGCTAGTGGATCTGTGTGTATGGGTGAAGGAATATGCTGTGGAGAGAGCTGCTGGAGTGGATGTGTTGGATGGTGTAATCCACGTCTCAGTGAGAGCAAGGAAATCCAGAGACTGCAGGGAAGCGTAGCCAGAAATGAAGTCAGCCTTGGGAACAGCTGACTGGCAGTTCCACAGGCCACCTGCAACTAGCTGTTGGATCTCAGTGGAGCATGTGGGATAGACGAGAGCAGGCCGGTTATATCGATTAGGACAGGGGTTCCCAAACTTTAGGACAGGGGTTCCCCCCCTTTGGAGAATAAAACAAGTCGGGCCTCCCCAACACAAATAGTCAGGCTCAGTGGCGGTGCCAGATATTTATTTTGGGGTGCTGCGGGGTAGCTTGACGTTTCATAGAGGGTGCTCAAACATTTAGGGTTTCCCATTAATGTACCGGGCGCTACAGTTGAAATTTCGACTGCAACAATCCCCACGCAAATACACAGTGTGACAGTTACAATGAAGACCCAGACGTAATAGTACTGTATCATATTATTTTCGAATCAATAATTTTTTTAATTATGATTTTTTTTTTTAATAACCATTTTTCCTCCTGGTCTCTCGCGGTCTGTCATGCCTCTGCGGCCCACACTTTGGGAACCACTGGATTAGGAGATACACGGGGCCAGTGATAATTGCGAGGAGACACATGAACAGGAATGGAGAAGCGCACTGACAGCGCAGCGTCATACTTCCTGAATGAAAAGTGAACTATAATTAGACAAATATAAAGAAGTTAAACTTTAAACATCCATGACTTAAAGGTCACATGTCATGGCCATTTCCACTGATCATAATTCCATTATTCAGGTATACTAAAATAGAAAAATACCGTGCAATTTTCCAAACTCACATTGGTTTCGCATACAGCATCTCTGTAAAGTATGTGTATTCACTCTCTGTCCTAAACGGCTCGTTGGAGCTCTTGCCCCCCCCTCCCTGTGAGCCCAGTGTGCTCCGATTAGTCAGCTCGGCCACTCTGTTCTGATTAGTCAATCACCAGAGGCTCCGCCCATGTCTAACAGTGCTTTTTTCTGCTCGCTCTGAGCGGAACATCAGGCGTCGGCACAGCCGTATATTTTATACGCTAACTAACCGAACTGTACCTACAACTGTTGTTATAGAAGAGTAAGTTATTTTTACCTGTAATAAACTACTACTGTTTGATGAAAATCAAATCATGGTTTGCTATATGTGACCTGCTCCATCGAAGTCAGTCGCATTGACCCGAAGACACATTTTGAGTTGTATACACTGCTGGAAAGAGGAGATTCCTAGCTTTCTAATGATATCAGGATTGTTTTTGTACTCCAAATATTAAGCAAAATATGTCACATTATATAATGACTGTCACCGAGTCATCATTTTGAGAAAAAAGCCTTTAAAAGAGAACAAGAACATGGACGCCAAGGCAGAGTAAACGTTTGGTAATTTAATTACCAAATCAGAATCACAAAAACATGCTGAAAGTCGGTTTACAAAAATAACAAATAGGAGTAACAAAACGAACTAACCTTTACATTTCCTCCCTAGCTTCAGAGTACATTTTGGCTAATGGGGATTTTCCGTGTGCTAGCTTGACCACCTTCGGCACTATGCCGGTGAAGCCCTCTTTCCAACGCCGGCACACCTTCCGGGGGAGGACTATAAAGACGGTTGACTGACATCATTCAGGAGGCTCTGCTGCGATCAGACGCCTCACTCGTTTTGCTCCTGTGTCGTGGACACTTTAGCCTGAAGCTATTAGACTGTGTTTGACTCGTGTAGTGTGTTTAGTGTGATTATATATGTGCTTAGTGTCGTGTTGATATATGTGTTTAGAGTAGTGTGTTCAGTTATCTTGTTTAGTTGTGTTTTCTTGCAGCCTCCTTTCATTAGTGTTTGGTGACGTCAGGTGTGTAAATAGGCTCGTTTGTTAGAGTCCTCCTTTTGTTTGGTTCCTGTGCCCTTTTGGCCTTATTTGTTGTTTCAGGCTGCATGCCTGCCATTTTGTTTTACCTTGCTTTGTAATAAAGCCACTCATAATTATTACCAATTCCATCCTGGTTGTGTTTCTTCCCTTTGAATCCCCTAGACCCAAAAGGGAACGTAATAGTGGGATACCTGAAAGAAAGATTAAATTAAGGAATAAAGCTATTTCCAAGAATGCACGGTTGTTGGTTGTTCCTAGAGTCTCTAAAAGTACAATGGGAGCCAGAGCCTTTTCTTATCAAGCTCCACATTTGTGGAATCAGCTTCCAGTTTGTGTTCGGGAGGCAGACAGCCTATCCGTTTTTAAGAGTAAGCTTAAGACCTTCCTTTTTGATAACGCTTATAGTGATAAAATGAAATAATCGAATAAGAGTGCATTGACGTAGATACGTTGAGCCTCTTCACCTATACATTTTAGTTCTTACTCTTTCACTTAAATCCAAAAAACTTAGATCTTATATTTAAAATGTTATCCAAACCTTTCCCCTCTCTGACCTCTCGAGGTTTATTAGAGGGTAACAGGTTGCAGAGGCCTATTCCGGCCGGGGAGTGTGGAACGTAGCCACTGACCTATCTCCTCACCTCTCACCAATTCCAATTCAGGTTCCAGTGGGGACCTTTCTCCCTGCGTGTGCCTCTCCACCTCTGTTTCTTACTTCTTACTTGCTATCCTTTTACCTCAACCTATCCTAAGGGAGTGCATGTATGTAGACACGTTAGTTTAGCTGCTATAGGCTTGGACTGTTGGGGGGGGGGCACCTTACTCCGACTTTCTGTCTGTCTGTACCTGTGTACTCTCATGTTCCGATTAACCCAGCTTCCCCCAAATCTCTTTTTGTGTCCATATATACGCCGGGATCCTGAGTCGTGGCTGAACCTGTCTCTGCGGTCCTGCCTGACTCTCATCATACTACTTCCCTGATGGCTCCCACAAGATTGTTGACATCCTCGTGGATTCATCTTCTTATTATAGACACATGCATTTCCAAACATTTGGACTACCTATGTTGTAAATGTATTATCTTTTCGATTTACACACAACATCTATTGCACGTCTGTCCGTCCTGGGAGAGGGATCCCTCCTCTGTTGCTCTCCCTGAGGTTTCTCCCATGTTCCCCTTTAAACTGTGGGTTTTCTCTGGAAGTTTTTCCTTGTACGATGTGAGGGTCTAAGGACAGAGGGTGTCGTATTGTCATACTGATTTCTGTACAAACTGTGAAGACCACTGAGACAAATGTAACATTTGTGATATTGGGCTATATAAATAAACATTGATTGATTGATTGATTGATATTTATACTCTACCAACAAATTGCTGTTTAAAAGCCACAATTGTGAACATATATCTTAGAATGGATCTTGAAATTCCCACAATAGATCACTTCCCACAGTAAATGTGGCTTTGCATCTTATCTGCCTGAAGTATATTGGTGAAGCAAAGAGTAAAAGTGGACAATACTGACTTACATTGTGTATTCTATTATTGCTTCATGGAGAACACGCCTCTCTGAAGAACCAGCACCTTACCGTGGTAGAGAGGTTTGTGTGCCCTGATGAACCTGGGGGCTGTGTTGTCTGGAACCTTGTGTTCCTGGTAGGGTCTCCCATGGCAAATTGGTCTCAGGCAAGGGGCCAGACTAAGATTGGTTCAAAAAGACCTCATGAAAGACGAACTAAGAAGTGAGGATACCCGGCCCGGAGGAAGCCCGGGGTCCCCTTCTGGAGCCAGGCCCAGAAGGAGGACTCGTCGGCGAGCGTCTGGTGGCCGGGCTTGCCACGGAGCCCGGCCGGGCACAGCCCGAAAAGGCAACGTGGACAACACCTCCGCTTCTCCGTCCCGCGGGCCCACCACCTACGGGAAACAGCGATGGGGTCGGGTGCGCTGCCAGAAGGGTGGCAGTGAAAGCAGAGGGTCTCGACGGACCAGACCCGGGCGACAGACGCTGGCTTTGGGGACGTGGAACGTCACCTCTCTGGGGGGGAAGGAGCCGGAGCTTGTGCGGGAGGTGGAGCGGTACCAGTTGGATCTGGTTGGGCTCACCTCTACGCACAGCGTCGGCTCTGGAACCTTACTTCTGGATAGGGGTTGGACTCTATTCTTCTCCGGAGTTGCTCAAGGTGTGAGGCGCCGGGCGGGTGTGGGGATACTCACAAGTCCCCGGTTGGGTGCTTCTTTGTTGGAGTCTACCCCAGTGGACGAGAGGGTTGCCTCCCTACGCCTGCGGGTTATGGGGGGGAAAACTCTGACTGTTGTGTGTGCTTATGCACCAAACAACAGTTCAGAGTACACAGCCTTCTTGGAGACCCTGGAAAGAGTCTTGTATGGGGCTCCTGAAGGGGACTCTTTAATCTTGCTGGGAGATTTCAATGCACATGTGGGCAACGATGGAGACACTTGGAGGGGCGTGATTGGGAGGAACGGCCCCCCTGATCTGAACCGGAGTGGTGGTTTGTTACTGGACTTCTGTGCTAGTCATGGATTGGCCATAACAAACACCATGTTCGAACATAAGGATGTTCATAAGTGTACGTGGTACCAGAGCACCCTAGGCAGAAGGTCCATGATCGATTTCATTATCGTATCATCGGACCTGAGGCCGTATGTTTTGGACACTCGGGTAAAGAGAGGGGCGGAGTTGTCAACTGATCACCATCTGGTGGTGAGTTGGGTCGAGTGGCGGGGGAAGCCTCTGGATAGACCTGGTAAGCCCAAACGTGTAGTTCGGGTGAACTGGGAACGTCTGGAGGAGGCCCAAGTTCAGGAGGCCTTCAACTCACACCTCCGGCGGAGCTTTTCGGGCATTCCTGTGGAGGTTGGGGACATTGAACCAGAGTGGTCGGTGTTCAAAGCCTCTATTGCCGAAGCCGCGGCGGGGAGCTGTGGTCTCAAGGTCTTAGGTGCCTCAAGGGGCGGTAACCCTCGAACCTCCTGGTGGACACCGGTGGTCAGGGAAGCCGTTCGACTGAAGAAGGAGGCCTTCAGGGATTTGTTATCCCGGGGGACTCCCGAGGCAGTTGCAAGGTACCGACAGGCCCGAAGGGCAGCAGCCTCAGCCGTGGCCGAGGCAAAGCAGCGGGTGTGGGAGAAGTTCGGAGAAGACATGGAAAAGGACTTTCGGGCGGCACCAAAGTTGTTCTGGAAAACTGTCCGACACCTCAGGAGGGGGAAGCAGGGAACCATCCAAGCTGTGTACAGTAAGGATGGGACGTTGTTGACCTCAACTGATGGAGTGTTGGGCCGTTGGAAGGAACACTTTGAGGAACTCCTGAACCCGACAACTCCGCCCTCTATGTTAGAGGCAAAGCTGGAGTATGACGGGGGATCAACACCAATCTCCCGGGGGGAGGTCGCTGAGGTAGTCAAACAACTCCACAGTGGCAAAGCCCCGGGGGTGGATGAGATCCGCCCAGAAATGCTGAAGGCTCTGGGTGTTGAGGGACTGTCATGGTTGACACGTCTCATCAACGTTGCGTGGAAGTCGGAAACAGTACCGAAGGAGTGGCAGACCGGGGTGGTGGTTCCCCTTTTCAAAAAGGGGGATCAGAGGGTGTGTGCCAATTACAGAGGCATCACACTACTCAGCCTCCCCGGGAAAGTTTACTCTAAGGTACTCGAAAGGAGGGTCAGGCCGATTGTCGAACCTCAGATTGAGGAGGAACAATGCGGATTCCGTCCTGGTCGTGGAACAACGGATCAGCTTTTTACTCTCGCAAGAATCCTGGAGGGGGCCTGGGAGTACGCTTATCCAGTCTACATGTGTTTTGTAGACTTGGAGAAGGCGTATGACCGGGTTCCCAGGGAGTTACTGTGGGAGGTGCTGCAGGAGTATGGGGTGAGGGGGTCTTTACTCAGGGCCATCCAATCTCTGTACTCCCAAAGCGAGAGCTGTGTCCGGATCCTCGGCAGTAAGTCGGACCTATTTCCGGTGAGGGTTGGCCTCCGCCAGGGCTGCGCTTTGTCACCAATCCTGTTTGTAATATACATGGATCGGATTTCGAGGCGTAGTCGGGGGGGAGGGGGTCTGCAGTTCGGTGGACTAAGGATTGCACCACTGCTTTTTGCAGATGATGTAGTTCTGATGGCTTCATCGGTCTGCGACCTTCAGCACTCACTGGATCGGTTCGCAACCGAGTGTGAAGCGGCTGGGATGAGGATCAGCACCTCCAAATCTGAGGCCATGGTTCTCAGCAGGAAACCGATGGACTGTCCACTCCAAGTAGGGAATGAGTCCTTACCCCAAGTGAAGGAGTTCAAGTATCTCGGGGTCTTGTTCTCGAGTGGGGGAACAATGGAGCGTGAGATGGGCCGGAGAATCGGAGCAGCGGGAGCGGTACTACAGTCGCTTTACCGCACCGTTGTGACGAAAAGAGAGCTGAGCCAGAAGGCAAAGCTCTCTGTCTACCGGGCCATTTTCGTTCCTACCCTCACCTATGGTCATGAAGGATGGGTCATGACCGAACGAACGAGATCGCGGATACAAGCGGCCGAGATGGGTTTTCTCCGCAGGGTGGCTGGCGTCTCCCTTAGGGATAAGGTGAGAAGTTCAGTCATCCGGGAGGGACTCGGAGTTGAACCGCTCCTCCTTCGCGTCGAAAGGAGCCAGTTGAGGTGGTTCGGGCACCTAGTTAGGATGCCACCTGGGCGCCTCCCTCGGGAGGTGTTCCAGGCACGTCCAGCTGGGAAGAGACCAAGGGGTAGACCTAGGACCAGGTGGAGGGATTATATCTCTTCGCTGGCCTGGGAGCGCCTTGGGATCCCCCAGTCAGAGCTGGTTGATGTGGCCAGGGAAAAGAAAGTTTGGGGCTCTCTGCTGGAACTGCTACCTCCGCGACCCGACCACGGATAAGCGGGAGAAGATGGATGGATGGATGGATGGAGAACACGAATGATCCTATGTCGATCTCTGGATGACTTCTGACAAGCTTCTTTGTTATCAAGTTTGGTCTGAAGATCTCTGGGGAAAGGAGGAAGAACGAATCCAGCAGGCAGTCTCCCCCTTGCCTCATTTCTTCGCGTCTCTTTAGTAGCGCGCGCAACCATGGATGTATAA
This sequence comes from Gobionotothen gibberifrons, assembly GCA_943591055.1. Taxonomy (NCBI): domain Eukaryota; kingdom Metazoa; phylum Chordata; class Actinopteri; order Perciformes; family Nototheniidae; genus Gobionotothen; species Gobionotothen gibberifrons. The sequence continues at coordinate 12,472 of CALSBZ010040631.1, forward strand.
TAAGAGCGTGCAACTGACAGTCTGAGAGGGTAAGGAAGATAGTCACAGTAAACTGAACAAGAATCGACAACTCTACCCTCTGCTCACTCCTTTCCATGCTACAGGCTGCAAGACAGTGCACTAACAACTACAATAAGCATTATAATGTTAATCTAATACAGCTCCGGCGGCCACCCCCCCCCCCCCCCCCCGACAAACAAACGTTTTCGTAGTTTGACGAGGCAATTAATGGCAATGATAACTTTAAAAAATTATATTTTACAAAACGGTTTATAAAACAAAAAAGTTTTTTGAGATGATGCTTAATTTGATTTAATATGAATTATTGTCATTTATTTTGTTTATTTTGTTTATTGTTCTCATTGTTTAAAAGTGTGTGTTGTGGTTCTGGTGTGAAATAAAGCACAATAATTGCATTTAAGACTGTTTCCCTTTTTTTAAGAAAAGTATCGAAAAAGAATCGGAATCGCAATTCTTGACTTGGTATCGGTATCGAAACCAAAATGTTGGTATCGTGACAACACTAATTCAATGTTATACTATTCCATAATACCTCATAATATCTATTAAGACATGTTTGAAATTCTTTGCAATGTAAAACTTACCTGTCAATAGTCAAAGACTGCTCAATGTGTTCTTCGGGCACTGGTACTAAAGTTAGTGTTACAACATCCTTCAGCTCCTGTACAAATTTGTTGAACTTGACTTGTTTTTTGAATGACCCAGGAAAAAGGTATGATACCATGGTATCTGTCAAGCCACACTCTACTGTTTCTCCATCCACTTCATTGTCTGAAAAGAATGCAGGCGCACGCACACATGCAGAGAGAGGGAGAAGAAAAGAGTCATTTTTCAAACCAAACAAATACAAAATATATACATTAAGAGAGTAAATAGAGCACATCTTGTATAAAAAAACCCAGTAACTCTTGGTCTACCAGTGTGTAGTAAAATCAATAGCTACCGTGAGAGCAGGTTACTGGTCACCGTCCAAAACAGACATTACTGACACATGCGGAGCATAAACGCATTTGATAAGCGACATCAATAACGCCTGGTTTAGTAGCTTTTATGTGCAGCCGGTCAGTGCTACACACAGCTCAGGGCTAACTTAATAGGAAAAACATTGACTGAGCACAACATACAATCACACCTGGACAAAGTAATAGGAGCACAAGCACAAAACTCAGCAGCTTCTCTTTCAGGCGCAGCCTTACTTGAGAGACGGGATCACGTACAAGAGCTTCACTCAATCAAGCTAACATTAGCCAAAAACAAGCAACTATAATATAACTCCTGTACTCGACAAAACGCCCCTGTGTACAGTCCTATTCAAAACAATGGCACGTCGATAGCTGCACCATGAACTGAACTAACGTTAATGGATTAACAAGGTTTTTCAACTTTTTAAAACACTTGTACCTCACCTCGGCAGCAATCTGCGGACTGAGGAGAAATCAAGCTGAGCAAGCTGATGACGTCATCAACGGGATAACGTAAAAAAAATAAAACTCCGCTCAAAACCCCATATCAAAAAGGTACATATAGAGCTTATAAATTAACGGAAAAAAACGACAATAGTATAATAGTAACAACATAAAATGAAGACGGATTTTAAGTGAAATGCATCTCTCTTTTTTTATATTCAATAACAAGAAGCATGTCAAACACAACAACATGGCGAATTAAGCCCTTATTACTCTCATGAAGGCATAACATTACTGAACCGTTAACGTGCAATCGTAACAATTGTTAGGATTTCCACTTATTAAAGTGGAACCTCACAGGCTATTTCAGATTGGCCGCACTTAATGTTAGCTTCAATAGGTTCGCTAACTTTAGCTAGCTAGCTTTTTAGCTAGCAAGCAAGCCATTCGGTTTAACTCAATTAGACACGACCTTTAGATAAATCATTTAACTTAGCAGATATGGTCTATAAAGCCATACATTGGTCATGCACTGGAACCTGTATTTTTGGAGAGATAAAACGGTTAAATGGCTGAGTTTAGCAAGCTAACGGTAGCTAACCCTAGGCTGATAACGTACATTTTCTAGATAACGCTAGCTAGCAATTTAGCCATTCAGTTCAGTTAAAGTTTCTTCAGTTTAGACAGAATAGATTGCATAGAACATATAACGCAGTATGTCAACATAATATTACCTCTGAATCTCTGTGCCTCTTCTTCGGTCACCTTTATTCCTGACTCTTCCAACTTCTGGAGGAGCTCCTCGGTTGAAAGCTCCATGGTTTGCCGCCAAGTGCAAATGACAGTTTGAAGTTTGAATAAGCAAATGACGTGTCTGCCATTGCTACTGCTACACCGAATGTGCATCTCTCTCATTCAAATATCCAAATCCACCATGCTCTTTATTTAGCCTTATCATCACTGTTGTTTCCAGGATAAATATTTGAAATGAAGTAATTTGCTGTCCAATTCTAATATTTCCAGCCTCTAAAAGGCTTCGGCCTAAATATTGCATGGAATTGTGTAGCCTAGGCCTACATTACAACTCAATTCCTTCTAATCAAATTTCACCGACAATAAAAAAGTATTGTTGAACCTAGGCTTAATGAATGTGTGCATGCACAAAACCAGATTTCACAATTGCCTTAGCAGCCCTGATGCATTAACCATCCCATCCCCCAACAGCATTTTGGTCACACACTGACATCTTTGTGATTGTACCCCTATATCAGGAGTGGCCAACCCGCGGCTCTCGAGCCGCATGCGGCTGTTTGCCCAGTCTCATGCGGCTCCTCAGTTCATATCGAATTTTAATTGTGTTTTGTATTTTTTGCGCATATGTATACCAGTTCACAAAGGGTTAACAACACACAAGTTCCAGCCCAATCGTTACACAGAGTTTTCAACAAAGAAGTGCTTTAGCCAATCAGAATGCAGATCCTGCAGTACTGGAGGCGGGCTTTACTGCGCTCGCGATGTGACAGTGAAGGGAGAGATCTGCTTCCGATCGGCAGAAATATAACTCAGATAAAACCGTAATAACTCAATATAGTGATTGATGTCGAATCAAAACGATAACAATTTGCAGTTGTATATGTGAGAAGGCCTGCTCCCGGAAAGCTGGCTACTGTTGGTAATTAAATCAATGTTGTAATGGCATAATTTAGCTTAAATGTTGATTTTATTGAAAAACAGAAGTATTCACGCAAAATGTATGTTAAGCTTTTATTTTGAAAAGACTTCCGCCAGAATCAGGAATACAAGTTTATTTTGAAAATCTATTCCGGAAGTTATCTCTGAAATACTGACGGAAGCTTGAACTCAATGTTAAACCGAACGTAAATATTATCAGCTGTTGTAATAAGGAAAAAGTGATGCAGGCGAGTGTGTAGAACCAAGGCGTGTTTAGTCATGTGTTAAATGTACGATGTAAACATCCTTTGAAAAAGTGTGTGCGGAAATAGGGGGACTAGCGGAAGTCATCAACAACGGAGCCAGCTGACGGGAGGAGCCAGCCTCCTGTATTTAAGGAA
>CALSBZ010040636.1:0-36241 GCA_943591055.1 Gobionotothen gibberifrons
GTAACCCATTTCAATGCCACGTAAGATTGAGCCATAGCCACAAGCTGATTTTTCGCAAAACGGCAACGTAGAGGCAATAATCACCGACTGTGAGCCACCAGTGTCTCGCAAAATACGCACGGACCTCTGATCGGCAGACTCACCAGTCAGAGACACTAACCCGTCAAAAACAAAAGGTTTGAAACACGGATCAAAACTATCATCGTCAGCATCAGAGAAACTACACGATTCAGTCTTGATCAAGCCAATACCTTTTGGTTGACGCATTTTGAGGATATTGCTCTTTACGTTTCAGAGTTAAGCAATTGGCGATAACATGTCCAGACTTGCGACAATAATAACACTCTCTCTCCTCCTTTTTAACATTTCCTGCTTTAAACATATTTCCTTGTGAAGGAGGGACATAGCGAGGTTTTTCAAGCGGAAATGAGGGAAAAACAGCCCTATGAGTCAGCACATACTCATCAGCTAACACGGCAGCACACGGCAAACATTTCTTAAATTCTTCTAACAGAAGCAATTCTCGCAGGGAAGAAAAATCATTCGCTTTACATGTTGTGACCCATTTATCGAACATGCTTCCCTTTTCCCTACCGAACTCCACATATGTTTGATTCGAATCTTTTTTGTGATTACGGAATTTTTGTCTGTAAGCTTCTTAGCCTCTATCTCGAGACGTGCTATGCAGACTTTAATCCTCGCCACGTCTCGGGAGCTATCAATTGCCGTGGATAGTGCATCGAATCGAGGAAGTGTACCCGGCGTCTCCCGCTGTGCACCTTCCTCATCCTGCCCTCCCAACGCACCAGCAGCCTGGGTTTCCCCGTCAAGCTCCTGTGTGAACCCCATATGGGCCATGGTACCGTCAGACACAGCCAGCTTTAATTCGCCGGGCAACTTAAGGACACCCCGTTTTACCAACTGATCTATGACCTGAGCCTTAAACTCTTCTTTTACAACATTTTTTTTTACCGTGAGACCAAAATGATCCGCGATCTGAAATAAATGTTTTTTTCGACACTTGTCTATTCCTTCAAGCGAAGGACATAATTCAAATGACTCACAGTCAAATAACGCCATTTAATTTAAGCTGTACATACAATTTTTACCATCTGATTAGAATTTATCAAATTACCAACCTGATTAGAAATTACGAGCCCCCATATATGTTACGTCCCCAGTTCGTTTAGGGTAAAAGGGAAGCAACACGAAACCAGATGTTCTTGGTAAGAGGTTGATTTTAATAATAAACTCAAATAAAAATGATATAAACAAAAGTATAGGCTCTTTAAACAAGGAGCTATCTATTTATATTATAAGTAAACAAAAGGAGGCCACAGATTATCACAATCACAGAACAATATGGGCACTAAGGCTCTTCGTCCGTAGGACTTCTCACCGTCCCAAGCTCTCGCCTCAAAACCATGGGTGCTCGAGCTTTCAGCTGCTCGGCTCCCGGACTCTGGAACTCCCTGCCACTACACATCCGACAGTCTGATTCCATAACAACATTCAAAACCCAACTCAAAACCCACCTGTTCAAACTGGCATTTTCTTTATAAACTGTACCCTGTGTCCTTTTGTGTCCTTCTGTAGTCCATTTCCTGTTGTTTGTCTTGTCTTACCCCGGCTCATACTTCACTAAATCCACTGTTTTAATTGTTCCCTATATTGCCCCTAAAGGCGCCCCCAAAAATAAATGTATTATTTTTATATATATATTATTATAATGAGGCGTCTTGCACAAATTCAACGCCGTCATAAGTCTCAGAATATACACAAACATTTGGAGAGTAGAGTAGCGTGGCGTCCTGGCACAAATCCAGCGCCTCGAATGACAGCAGCGTCGCAGCTTAAGTAGCGTCATTCCGCGTCATCAAGCGTCGTCCAAACCTCTTCCAGTGGGAGGAGCTAAACAACGTCACGCCAACGCGGTAACCATAGTACCTAAAGGCAGTAATATACACACACACACACACACATATATATACACACACAGAATGCTGACAGGCCGGTTAATGCAGAAGGCAAGGCGACAGCCGTCACATGATTGTCAAGTGCCAAAATAAACAATGCAATATATTAGATGTTAAGTACTTTGTCAGGCTTAATATTTATCTGTAGATACCCCCAACGTTTTTTTTAATTCAAAAGAAGAACTTAACCTCTTAACCTGTTAGACCCCAAGCCTGTTTTTCATGTTTCAGGCTTGAAAATGACATTCCCAGAACAACAAGTTGGATGTAGAAAAGTCAGAATCAATATAGATGTTTTTTTATTTGAAAGAAAATTCAGATTGAACATGGTAAAAAACTGTAAATTATAGTGTCCGTCCAAAAGATATTTTGTACTTATAGTGAAAACTAACCTTGGATGATGGGTTAGTAGACTAAAAGCTTTAGGAATCCAAAGTACAACATATAATAAGTACCCTGTATGAAGATTGATGCAAAACAAGTGATATTTGACCTTTTTAGAGACATTTAGAAAAAAAAACCTCTTTTGGGGTCATTTGGGTGGATTTGACCTATCTCTGGCCCCCCTTGCTCGATTTTGACATGTGACATCTCTTTCTGACCGTCAGAGCCAATAGAATCGAGGGGAAGTCCCACATAGTCCTTATAGAGAGGCGAAGTCCCTCCCCTTCCGAGGGAGCCCATGGGACCCCGGAAGCGGAAAAATATACATTGAAGTCAATGGAGAGAGAAACGTTATCTTTTGATACCGTTTGAATTGTGCCACGAATTACACATGTTTGTCAATTTAAAAGAACATTTTGCAAGTCAAGAAAATGAAAATGTGTCGTAAAACTGTGAAGTTACACATTTTTTTGTGTGAAACTGCTCAGTGAACTACAGGTCTCTGGTCTCGCACAATACGCGTCACCATCATGCAGATGGCCGTCACGTTAGCAAATTTCACCTGTTTCTTTCAGAGTGAGGCGAAAAGTATAAAACGAGGTGAAAATCACTACAAGTCTGGGCATGTTGAGAGCTGTACATACACGAAAGGGGAGTTAGTCGGTTCTGTGAGAGCCAGCATGCGGGACCGGCTTTACAAGGTTTCGGTGAGTAATATGAGTGCAATGTTTAACGTTAATGTCAGCTAGCTAACATTAGCTACAGATGAAGCACTTACTTTCGGACTCCAGCTTAGGTGTTCCTGCCTACTGCAAGCCAACTCCCAGTTTGGAGGAAGGTCAAGCCCTCCCACTATTTTCCAAGAGGGCGTTGCCAGATTTTCAATTTCAGGTTTTAACCAGGAGATGGCGCTTCATTCACAAATACAGAAATGATGTCGTACACAGTGCGGATAAAGCTGCTTGAATGAAGAGCATTTGAACATATACAGTAGTCTTTATATATTAAATAATCATAATAATAATGTAAATGTTTACATTACATTAAACCATGCATTTTGTAATGTCAGCATTTCATTTAGAAGAAAAGTAGTTAGTTAGTTATTTTCATGTCGATGGACACTGAATAATATTTTTGAATAGAGGATTCATAATATTGTTTGCCGAGAACAAAATTAACGATCAAGCAGCATTTTAAATTCTAAATATCCCTGCAAATATAGCAATGACATTTCTGCTTCTATCTTTGCAAAACGAGTAAACAGTCATATTTGATCTTGATAAGGGATCAATGCGTGTAGTCTTTAATATTAAACATGATCGCTGGTAGATAGCCACAGAAGTCGTATCACAGTTTAATCTGAGCGGATCACTGTTTATCACAGCTCTCCACGCTGCTCCTGGGCGGAGCAGCTGAAGACTTCTCCACGCTGCTTTCAAACTGTGAGTAAACAACGTGGTGTGTATTAGTCGTATCTTGGCTCTCTGTTCGGTCAAATATTAAAGCTACATGTGCGCGTGCGTTTCGGAGAGTTTGTGTGTGTGTTCCTGCCAGTAATTAGCCGTGTCTCGGCTCGCTGTACGGGTAAATATTGAAGCTAAATTACACAACAACTACATGTCCCACAATGCATTTCGTTCTGTGACTCGCGCTGCTTGCGCACTGTCTTAATCTCAGCCATATTTTAACCGCCGGCCGACAGGGGGCGAAACACAGAAGAAGAGATGAGAGCGCAGCAGAGAGAAGCGGAGAGGATATCTGTATAGTTCAATGTTCATTGACAATACATATTGAATTGTACTTTCTTTATTTGATTGGCAGTCAGTTGTTGATTACATGCAGACGTTGATAAAGCTACAGGCTACTTCAATATCACACTAATTCATGAAGCAACTTAGACATTTTGATGTTCCGGACCTTTGCATGGGGACATTTTCTTATTCTTTGTCATGTTCTCAGTTCTTATTACTTTATTAAGGCCTGCTTCATAATGTACTGTATCTAAATGTGTGTTCTCTCTTACAGACAGATTTCAAAGAGGAAAAGGAAGTGTCACGAAGAAACTTGCATTTCATTTGATGTTATAATTTGTATGCATGCATATCTGTTGTATACTGTATGTTTATACTTGAAAAAATAAAGATATTTCAGCATCTGAAGTAACTTTTATATACATTTGGGTGAGTAAATGAGAAAATGTAAAATGCGCTGTCCCACGGTAATTCAGAAGGCTCACAGGTCACATTCCGAACATTATTAATAATAAATAAAGTCGTAATGTTACGAGAATAAAGTCATAGTTACGAGATTAAAGTCGTAGTTTCATAAGTGACTTGAGAAGGAGACAACAGCAGCGTCCAGCAATACAATGAGGAATGTGGAGCATCTTGTGAAGCAGTACTTTAGTTTAGGCTTCTCAAATAACGAAATAGTTGATCTTTTGGCACATCAGCATCAGATTATCATAAGTATTAGAACTTTGAATAGGTTGTGCAAGAAACTATGTCTATTTTATTTCGAAGAAAGAACCAAACGGATTTGGAGGAGATTGTCTTCTTTCAGCTAACCAGGAAGTGTTTTAGCACACCACGTGACGCATCTGAACGAATCACGTTCGACAACAGAAATGTTGTCGAACCCTTGTTCACAGGTCTCACTCATGGTCTCACTGCTTTCACACCGATTTGCATACTGTGTAGAGTGAGCGATTAGTTTATTCCCTCAGACGCAATTCAGGGGGGGAGGGGGGAGAAAGTGTTCTCAAAGCTGGTAAAGGTGCAGCTAGTTTGAATGACTTTGTATACTGCAGGGAAGCTTGTGAATTTACTCCAGGTGGAACTAAAGTCTGATTTAAGACTTGGTTATATTTCACATCATTCATCCACATCTGTGAAGTAACTAAAGGTATTAAATACCATTTACCTCTGAACTGTAGAGGAGTACAATAACAAAATAGCAAAACATTGAAATACTTAAAGTAAAGTCAAAAAAATCTCTTTTTATCACTCCATAAATCAGAAAACACTGTCAACAGTATGATTTGCCTAATGTGGGACAGTCCTACAAAGGGGCATGGATTGTGCAAGAGCAATGGTTATTTACAGGGCTTTAGTCTTCTAATGCATTATTTTAGATATTTAAGGTGAAGGGTAAATTATATTAAATAATTGGGGGTATGTGGGGCGTAATTGGGGGTAATTGGGGGGCTCTGTTAAAATGGTATGACAAAGTCAGGGATAATGTTAGGGATAAATGTCTGAGTTTAAAAAATGGCAATTAATTTAAGTCCAAATATTCATAGTAATTTAATAAATCCTTCCAACACACGTTGTAAAAAATAGCCTAAATTAAGAAATCATTTCAATAGGTCAGTAAAAAAAAGTCGAATATCCATAAATCTGTTTTATTATACATCCATGGTTAGAACGACTCCATTTCCGCATTCCAGCTGTCCACATTCCTGGATTCACGTCTTTCTCTTCCAACATTCCAGGCCTTCCAGCCAGGCCTTGGGGGACACACGCTGTAGTACATATGCCGGGCCTGTAAGTGGCACTGTAACTCCCTCCACAAAAGCAGCGAAGAAGCATAGTTGTCATGGTTGCTCTTCTGTTTATTCTCCACGTTGGGGACAGAGGGAACCGGGCAGAGTTTTTCGCCAGTCAATGTGTATTAAAGTTGAAATCTTCCGGACAAAATTATAAAAGTGCCGGTCAAAGGTCTTCTTTGTTATTTATTGAGCTTTAAAACAAATGAATAACGACTCTATAGGCCTATAAGATATAAAATACACGGAGCCTCTCTTTGTCCTCCCTCTCTTCGGGCAGCTGTCTCATGCAGCAGCTTATCCAGTAATGAGTGACCCGGCCGACAGTGCAAATAAACATATTTATAACTAGTTTAGGTAGTGAATATGAGGAGAAGAGAGAGGCGTGTGGATATAAGCAATTAATGTAACATGTCGAAATCTGTTTTACGCGATGTCACAACGGACTATTTTTCTTAGCGGATGCATGTCAATTTATATCAATACATACAACTATTTTTTAAATCAATAAAAACATTTTCTAAATCCATAAAAGCATTTCAATTAATATTGGGAGTCATGTCGTTACTTTGTTGAGAATTTGGCCATGTAATAAACGGGATAATTTGCAGCGACTTGTTCCTTATGGGGAACACCCTTCATGCTTAGCAAGATCCCTCCGCTACACCGTCGAGGCTCCATTAAAAATATACATATTTGTAGTGAGTTAGTGACGTTCATATTGAGTTTAAGATGATGCTTAATTTAGGATTAAAAATCGAGAGCCGGGCTGCATTTCCTCCCGTTCGTTTTTTTCGACTACAGTACATTAAGTTCCGCTGACCGCTGTACATCCAGCGTACTGTACAGTATCAGACTTTATTTCACATGAGCACCAGTGTGGAACCCCACTGCACCCCCTGGTGGATCAATGATCCATTGCAGCTGGCTTCATTATAATTACATTTATTTAAAACGGGGGCGGTCTCAAGTCAAGCTGGAGGCTTTCCCTTGAGCGAGGGCAGACCACTTACCAATCACTGCCCTCGCGTTTCAAACTGTCCGAAAGTAAGTGCTTCATCTGTAACAAGGTACACTAATGTGTTTTGTTTTAGCAACTAGTTTTCTCCTTAAGAACTTCGTGGTCTCTGTGTATGCTGTGGATAACATTAGTGTTCACAAGAACAAGATACACTCCCGTGTTTTGTTTTAGTTGCTCTTCAGATTGAAGCGGCCAGTTTTATATCGACTATACTGTATGTGTGATCTCCTTTTACATCTCGTTGTGTCATTTGAGTTTATTTGCAGTGTGTAGATTCAAGGATTTTGGTTATCTTGTCAATTTGTTTGGTTATCTATAGGCACAGCTGTGTGTGTCTCCCTCTGGTACACTGGTATGTGTTTTCCTAATGTAGAGAGCATTGATTAATTAATAAACTACACACTGAGTCTAGATCCTGACCAAATCCTTTTTTTTTGTTGATCAAATGTTTTTCAAAAATGTAGTCATACACATTTAGAAAAATACAATGTACAATCACAAACAATACAACACAAATTACAAAAAATACAGAAAAAACAAACGATAACAACAATCAGACAAGAGGAGAAAACGATGGAAAAATAAACCCTCCAACCCCCAGATCCGGAGCATCCTTGTATTATTGCTCCAGAGGTCGCGTTAACCGAATATTTTCCGTCTATGACGGATCTTTTTTTACAATGACGGAAAAATCTGAAAGCCGTCCGTCATTTTGACAGATTAGAACAAACTCAGAACAGCGCCACAGTTTCCCCGCAGCGAGGCTCCGGTGGTATGCCGTGTTATGCATGCCCGCCCAAAAGTAAATTATATAGTTTCCAAACCTAACTTTGCCGTACAGATCATTGAAATGTCTGTGAGTATTTGCTTTACGCTGTGCGCGCTCCCGCGAGGTGCAGTGGGCATGCATAACACGGCGCTAACAGTCCCCCCCGTTGACAGTTCACAAGTGATCTCAACATCAGGCCATTGTCACCGTGCCGGAGCTGGTGAAGGAGCATGGGGGTCGGGGGCTTGAGGCAATTCTTGCCTCAATGCGACTGAGCAGAGACCAGCAAGCTGCCATCCAGACAGCCACCGTAGGACAGCGGACAAATCCTCAGTGGCAGTTACACAGACAGGGCAGGTTGACAGCCAGCAATTTTGGTGCTGTGCTGCGGTCGGGACTTTCATCCACTCCATGAAGAGGGTGCTTGGGGGGTACAACTTGGACGGAGTCATGGCTGTCAACTGGGGGGTTGTAAACGAGGCCGAAGGGGTGAAGGCTTTTGTGCAGGCCTATCAGGTGACAGTGTTAGAGTCTGGTCTCTTTGTGAGTGAGTCGGGTGTTTTGGGAGCATCACCCGATGGACTTGTGCAGCCATCTGCCCTGCTGGAGGTGAAGTGTCCACACAGCCAGAGGAACATGACCATCGCGGAGGCAGTCCAGTTACCATCCTTCTGTCTCCGTGAGGAGGGTGGATCATATGTTCTCAAGGAGAATCACCCATACTGGCACCAGGTCCAAGGGCAGCTGCACATCACAGACCGGAGTCTCTGCTACTTTGTTGTGTGGGCCACGAAGGAGGCGATCATCATCCCCATCCCCAAAGACCCTGCATGGCATGGAAATCTCCTCCTCCTGGAAAAATTCTACACCCAGCATATGCTCCCTGTGTTGGCCAGTAGGGAGGAGGACATTTAAATAAATATACTCTTATCACCCTCGGACTCTGCGTTGTGTTTCGTATGTGTGATGGGGTGTTATGCAGAGGGGAGGAAAACAGGACAGAGCAGATTGGGATTGTGGTGGAGATGCTGAGCAGTTATTTAATTGTTGCATGTAATTATTATTATACTGCGTGCTTCTTAGTTATTCCATCTTTTGCTGTAACATGGATCTGTACACACACTTCCTTCTACATCATACACCATCATTATACATGATGGTGTATATAGGATATATATATTTGTATACATATCTGTAAATTGTATAATTTAATTTTTCGTATAAAAATTCAATTTCAAAACAAGTTGCCGCTCCTACAGTTTTCTAGTATGTAAAGATGATTTCACATGACCTATGCAAAATATCACACTCAATACATGTGTGTCTCTGGGGGGTGCATTGTGCCTTTGATGTATATAAATAATATACCATAACCAAATACTATTACGTACAGTGGAAATCAGGTTGCCAGAGCAGGTCAGTCCAGTGTGCATGTTCCTCAGGGTCTCAGCAGTTACAGGTGAGGTAAATAAAATAGAAAAAGGTCAGTAACAACACTTTAAAGTAACAACACTTTGAATAATTATCTCTTTGAATCATTTTCTCTCAGTAATCACTCAACTACTGTCTTTTCAACAAACAGATTGACTCACCCTCACTATCATCACAATGACACACGTCCAGAAAAATGTCATGCAAAGCTGCCTGCCTGCTTGCCTTCGACTCTCCCTGAACTGCCTGATCTTTTAATGTTCAATGTTAACCATTTATGCAGATAGCATTAAGTAGAAAAGATTGCCGATGCTAATGTGGCGTTAGCCTACCTCCCGCCCCCTTAGCACCTGGTGGAGGGGGCGATAAAATACTTACCATCATGACTACTCTTACTGTTTAACATTTTGGTTTACTTCATGTTAAGGCTAATACAAATGACAAGGCTAAGTAATGTAATGTAATGCTAACTAACGTGCTCGCTACTAGCTAGGTACCTAACTTGACTATGTTCCATGCAAAACATTTATATTACCTGATATGTTTGGTCCAACGACTCCTGGTCATTTCATCAGACGGGAAGCGATAGAACGAGCAAGTGGTATCATCACTTTTGTGATTACAACCTGGTGCAAAGCACACAGGCATCTTGTAAAAGTGAATGTCTTGGAGCAATCTCTTATATTTATTGGAGGGAATAAATCAGTTATGAGATCTTCTTCTTCTGCTTTGCTTTAATTGCGAGTCGCAACCAGTCTTGGAGCATTATCGCCTATGACATCACTTACGCGACCCAGAATGGGATTTGGGATTTGTAGTCTTTCTAGTTGCGTATTTTTCATAGTCTTATATTTCAACAGTTTTACGACAAACTGTGACTTTTTTTACATGGAAAGGATTGTTTAAGATTGCCAAACATCATATGTGTAATTCGTGACACAATTCAAACGGGATCAAAAGATAACGTTTATCTCTCCATTGACTTCAATGTATATTTTTCCGCTTCCGGGGTCCCATGGGCTCCCTCGGAAGGGGAGGGACTTCGCCTCTCTATTTGGTCATGTCTGTTTGTTAGACTGCCGCGTCAGTCAAAGCATTGGAGCAGCTGCAGCAGGTGGCTACCATTAGCAGCTAACTTTTGGTCTCCGATTTTTACATAAATATGGAATTATGGACTATAAATGAAAAAAATGATTTTGCACATACTTTCTCAACCTATGGATTAACCGATGCAGCATCGTTTTTCCTCGTTTGAATGCCATTGAACACGTCTATTGATCAGATTGACAGCTACGGTGAGACGATCTCCCGTAAAAGCTCTGTAAGGTACGTGTTGTGATGTCTGTGTTTGCTTCCCCTGTTGCGAGTTTGTATCTTTCAGTGTTGAGGGTGGCACCGTTAGATTCTGTGTCTTTACGATCATAAACGATGTGCTGGAGGTGCAGAGCTAGGATAAGTAATAAGGGAGCTTGGAGTGATTTTCGGTGCGGTAATAGGCTAGCATGTTTCGCTCGGGGCTTATTCATTGGGTCAGTGTTAGCATTGTGTGTTTTTTTGACTCATTGACACAATGAGCAGGCGACCGATTAGGCGATTTTCTGTACGAGAGGCTCTGGACACATTTTTGAACCAGAGGAAGAGGAGATTGAACCAGATGAAGAGGAGATTGAGGAAGATGTCTCAGAAATGGAAGACAACAGCGATCCAGACTATGAGCCTACAACAGACCAGGAAGAGGCACCTGAGATAGAGGCCCCTGAGGGAGAGGAACCTGAGGTGACATTCCACAATTTTGCATTGCCAACTATGTGCATGAACACACGTGAACACACACACACACACACGTTCTGTTATGGTATATTTCTCTTTCAATACATGTTCATTGAAGAAAAGAGTATCAGTGTCTTATTTTATATTCATCACAGTGAATGCTGAACTTGATGGGCCCACCGGTGGGTCCGGACCATGACATGAAACACTGGCTTGCCTGTATCAAATCAATACATCCCATACATCATTGGAACGGGAAGAATCTCAGCTACAACACTAACTAAATCATTTCCATCTCCAGTAAACACAGCCTACATTTTTATAATATACAGTAATGTAAAATAATCACTATCTTTGAACTTACTGCCAAAAATAATATGAAATTCACCCCTGGTGTCATTCTGTCTGTCATCCCTTGATTATACTTGCTTTGACTGTTCAAATGAGATGTCAATCATCAAAATTGGATAAGGGGTTCTAGAGATATCACTGTGCAAAACACACCCTTAACCTCTTAAGCCCCACGGACCCATGCCCGGGCCCGAAATCGCGTCATTTGCATGAAACAATGTCTAAGGAACCTTAATATTTAATAAACTATGAATATTTTATATCCATATAACGGGGGAAAAAAAATCTTTTTCATTTTCAAAAAAAACCACACAATGCTAACACTGACCCAATGAATAAGCCCCGAGCGAAACATAATAGCCTATTACCGCACCGAAAATCACTCCAAGCTCCCTTATTACTTATCCTAGCTCTGCACATCCAGCACATCGTTTATGATCATAAAGACACAGAATCTAACGGTGCCACCCTCAACACTGAAAGATACAAACTCGCAACAGGGGAAGCAAACACAGACATCACAACACGTACCTTACGGAGCTTTTACGGGAGATCGTCTCACCGTAGCTGTCAATCTGATCAATAGACGTGTTCAATGGCATTCAAACGAGAAAAAACGATGCTGCATCGGTTAATCCATAGGTTGAGAAAGTATGTGCAAAATCATTTTTTCCATTGATAGTCCATAATTCCATATTTATGTAAAAATCGGAGAGAAATCCATGTGGTATTTTTCTTGTCACAGTTGGAAATAGAAAGCTATCAGGTCATCTATACTGTTGAGGTTTGGATATTGAAGGGAAAGATTATTGTATTTCTAAAGGTCCAATCTGATTTTTGAAGTGTTTCTGCTGGCGATTGTGTATTGGCGATTTTCTAAGTATTTCTTCTGGCAAGTGTGTTTTGGCTATTTTTGAAGTGGTCTTGTTTGCAAATGTGTTTTGGCTCGTTTGTGCTGTATTGTTTAACCATATTGGAATTCTCTTCCCATTATACCATATTTTTTAAGGAAAATAAGATAATTGTTAAAGAGGTTATTTTTAGGGCCGGGACTCGATACAAAAAAATATTCTAATTAATTAGAGGCTTTGTAATTAATTAATCGAAATTAATCGCATTTTTAATCGCATATAAATATTTGACCTGAGAACAGTGAGAAGCCATTTTGTTCACATGGATTTTAGTATACCATTGAATAATGACTGAATACATAAGCTTAAAGGAGCAGTAGGTAAATTTGAGAAACCGCCTCGGCTGCACAAAAATTCCAAAGTACACAAACCGAAAAGAATCTGCCCCTTCCTTCAGACTTCCTACAGAGCACCTCCTCCAACACACATGAACGCGCACAAGATCATGATAATGAATGTAAAACAAATGTATAACACAGTTATTGTCAGTGCTTATATTTTTGAAGCTAGCATGTTTGTTTTGTGAAAATGTATTACAAATGTTACGTCTAGCTGACGAGAGCAGGCTGCGCCGGTAACGTTACATATCAGCTCGGTGTGCTCCGTAAATAGTCGCCATAGTTGAAAAGCAACTCCGATATTGACTCTGGTTTGACTTGTTTGTGTAATTAATTAATCTTAATTAACGCGTTAAAGTCCCGGCCCTAGTTATTTTACAACTGCTACTCCTAGTGGATTGAGCTGGAAATTAAAACAGCGCACTCTGCTGGTAACACAGAATTTTTACACATAGAGGAACAGAATAATAAATAAGAAAGATCTCAGGGAAGATACAATAATATTCGGAAGTTTAATTTTAAGTGTTATAAAAGAACACATGCTTCATCACACACAGTTAGAATTGCAAGTGGTTTCTACTTGTAAGATGAGAAACCTTACATAATAGTCTTTCCAACTAGACTATAGAATATTCAAACACAAATGTATTGAAAATGAAATTTGCATAATTCCATCCACTTCAGTATACAGATTAAACACCAGATTTAGATTTGCACCATATTTCTATTTTCATATTTCAAGGTCAAAACCATACACTGTACACTTTTTATTATTTTTAAGTTTCTGATTTTAAATTTGTATAATTTTAATTTCTAATTAATTTTATTAAAAAACTTAAAGGAGGGGTAGGTAAGTTTGAGAAACAGCCTCGAGTGCACAAAAATTCAAAAGTACACAGCCGAAAAGAATCCGCCCCTTCCTTCAGACTTCCTACAGAGCACCTCCTCCAACACACATGAACGCGCACAAGATCATGATAATGAATGTAAAACAAATGTATAATAAAGTTATTGTCAGTGCTTATATTTTTGAAGCTAGCATGTTTGTTTTGTGAAAATATATTACAAATGTTACGTCTAGCTGAAGAGAGCAGGCTGCGGTAACCAAATCAAATCAAGTTTTATTTATATAGCACATTTATAAACGATTTTTGATCGAGCCAAAGTGCTGTACATATAATAAAAATAGCCTACAGTAGGGACACTTAAATACAACAGCACAGATTATTCAGAATATCAATATGAGAAAAACGACACCCTCTATCCTTAGAACGTAACGTTACATATCAGGCAAAAAAAAGGTTATCAATACTACACAGCCCAAGTTGGTTTTGAATGTTTATTTGAAATATTTAGCGTATTCATCTATCATGTTTGTCGACGAACGAAATACAGTACCTAATTACCTAGCTACGCTAGACAGCGTCTGCTAAATGAGTAAATATAAATGCTATGCTACCTAGCGTTTGTTTGTTATTATCGGTGACACATTGGGACACACAGGGGAGAGCAACATACAGTTCAGCTATGCTGCATACAGACAATTTGTTGTGTGGCAATATGGAGCCCTGGGACAGGGTCACAGAGTGATTATTCCCAGTTGCTGTGTCTGGAAGATACGCGACCGGTACCCAGATCCACATATAAGCTCACAACAGTCCAAGAGAAAAAGAGTCGAGCATGGCGTCAGCTCCGGCCCGGTGTGCTCCATAAGTAGTCGCCATAGTTGAAAAGCAACTCCGATATTGACTCTGGTTTGACTTCTCCTAGTTTCCACTTTCTTTTTCTTCATAATTTGCTGCATTACAGTTCTTCTTTTGCGACCTGTAGGCGATGTTGAAGCAAACTCTGCCATGGTGAACGTGTCCTCCTGCAGCGGACTGAGGAGCTCACGGGAAACACGGCCAATGCAATGACGGCGTGCGCAAGTGCACGAGTGTGTGTGTGTGCACGAGATTGAAAGCTGACAGACAGGTCGGCCAACCAGTTATTTGACGGCCCGGCTAAAATAATTGGTCGTAGTTTTTACAGTACTACGGCTTCCACAGATGATTTTCAAAGCACTTAGAATATGCATTGCTATCAGGATATTAAGAGCATTCCATGGAATATAACAAAAAGTGTATCTCGAGCCGGTTTCTCAAACTTACCTACCCCTCCTTTAATTAATCTAAAAAATTAAAAAAAACTCCCAGATTTAAAAGTAAAGTTAGGATGACATAGGATATTAATTATCAGAAACAAAGGTACTATTCTGTAGATTAGTGATTCACCTTTGATCAACTTAATAACCATATCCAACTGCTTAAGAAATATGTCACCAAAAGAAACTAAGTTAAGAGCAACCCCAGTGCCAGGGTCAACTGCAGACATCAAGGAAAAGGTACACATCAGATCAGATGCTACAACATATCAACCAGATAGGAAAAAAGTCTGGAAACAGATACAGGAATTGTTTCACCAATGGCAAACAATAGGATTGATTCCAGCAGATGATCAACCTGGACCAACAAGAGCCCATAGAAAAGCTGTAATTGACTATGAAAATGGAGAATACCTGCATCAGCAAGAAGCTTGGGAGAAAGCCGGACAAACTTCTTGGCCTAACCCCCTGATCCCACCGGGCGCTTCTGCGCCACGCCACGCTACGTTCCGTCTGCTGGGTTTTTAGCGTTCGCGGCCACTCTAGTCAATGGGTGCTATTCCACCAGACCCGCTGCGCCACGCTACGCCGCGACTCGAAGCGTCCCAGAAGCTCCTCGCCGCAGGGAATTTCTAAAATATAGGATGAATCCTATTTTTGACGCGGCGCAGCCGTAAAGGTAATGTCGGGCAGGCAGGAAGTGGAACGTTCAGACCATATATAGCATATATACACACACACCTTTGCAGCCCCTATCCCTCCAGTCTTTCAAGTAGGAGGAGAAATGCCAGCGTTCTCCTCCGGTTTACAGGCACTGTGTAAATTATATATATAGAATAATTATGATGATGAATGCATTGTTTTACCACTAAAATACAACAACATATCTTTGATTCATGTCGTTTATAACTGGGATATTACAATTATTCTTAACTTTGTCTGTAGTCTACAACACAACAAAATAGGAAATAACAACAATAAACACGATTTAAACAGACACAAACATAAACCATTTAACTACGTAGCCTACTTGTAGAAGTACAAATGTCCAGGAAATATTCCAAAATCAACAACAACTGCGAGGCTGCACACATGACGCTCCTCTTCCACAACGTTTTGAAACGCGCCTGGTGGGTTACGACGCAGGAGGAGGAGGAGGTCGCAGCACGGCGCAGCCACAACGTAACGCAGCGCAGACGCTCCCGGTGGGATCAGGGGGTTAGAGGGAGAACAGTGACGGAGCGACAGAGACTGGCACAACCAACCAGCCAGTACATAGATAGACCCCGTCAGAAGACCGGGGCTGTGTTTAAAGGGGAACTTCATTTATTGTTAGTTGAAGTGTAGTTTTTAGTCAAACAATTATGTGATTTATGGAGTCAGATTACATTTATTCTCATAAATACCATTTTATAATAGGTCTGAAGTATCTGTTTTAAGGCATGAGCTGCAAACTAAATAGAATAACACTGGTTGAGAGCTTAGATGAAGGAGTTGTAGGGTTTTTACAACTGTTTCAAAAATCAGTCTTTATCTATTTATTCTTCAGTGACTTTACTGATTTTTAATGTAGTGCATAAGGCAATATCTAATTTTGAGTGAGGGGCACCAGCCCTTCATGTTCTCTGCATGTCATGTTTTTGTGAAAATATTTCATATTTTCTCTCTAGTTTAGAGAAATATTATTTTATCATATGTTGGTTCAGTAGTGTCAGCCAAGCCTCTAATCCTAGAATTATTGAGACGCATTAGCGGAACCAGGGGTATTGTTTCTCGCAGAAACAATGATGCATAATACCATGACTAAAGCCGTTATTGAAACAAGTAAACCATTTTTTGTACTAAAGGCAGGTTTTTAGTGAATATGTTTTTATACCATACTTCATATGATATTTTTTGTACGCCTTAAGGCAGTGACCACCAACTGGCGGCCCGCGGGCCACATACGGCCCGCACGACGGGGGTGACTGCGTTCACCCCCCACCCATTATTCTTTTTACGTCTCGTGAGTAAGGTGCAGTACTGGAGTCCAACAGAGAGGCAGCAGCTGCGGGACGGTAGACTGCGTACTGCGAAACCTTCCCTTCCTTGAAGAAGAAGTGATCCTTCGTTGTGAAGGTTGCAGTCGAATAGTTTAAAAATCAGCTCCTAAGTTCTAACCCTATCGTCTATTCCTTGACCTCTGAGTGAAACGTCACGGGGTTAAGGGAATTCAAAAGGACTTAGGAGAAGAGACTGCAGTACTTTAGAGAATCCGACTGCACTTTCACTATCCGACGTGTTTATGATGCGCCAGCGGACGTCCTTTTGTGCGTCTGCTGCTGTGGGGAAACCATGGAAACCACAGTTTTCTATACAGCGGACTACAACATGGATGTTTAATAAGAACGAGGGACTATTGTAAACTCATCTAGAGACTCTGCACCGTGCTCTGATGCTGTTATTTTATGCTTTATGAACGTGGACAACAGAGACACATATTCTTCATGACCAAAGTTGGAATTGAAATAAAAAAGGAAAGTGAAACTTATGCTCGTCACCCTCTCCCTCCGGTCCACATTAATACAAATGATCCCAATACGTATGATTGTATGAAAAGATCTTAAAATAAATACAAATGTATTTATTATAAACGTTAGTCCTTAACATCTATCACTGTGTATATCACCATTCAAACATCTTTTAAAAGTTGAACAAAACCCACACAGCTCTGTGAAATGTTGACTTTATTTGATAATATTTCTCTTTTTGATTATAATACTGATGAACGTTAAAAACAAAGCACTTTGGCAACTTACCACATACGTTTTTAAAAAGCTTAATAAGCACCGTAACTTTCATGATATCATTTCTCCGTCATAATCGTTTGTTTCCGTGAACGGCCGACTGCTGCGGCTGCAAGGCATTGTGGGGCAGCATTTTCTCCTCTCCTTTCGGTTAGGAAGGTCCAGTGGTTCCTAAGCTCAAGGAGGTTATAAAGGAAGTTTGAAACCTCCTTTCCTATCATGAAGACGAATTCGAACGGCTCTTATCATGGCTGCTACTGAGGTACTTCCGGGTCATTTCACTCCGTTAGGAAGTTTCCTAAGCAAAATAGACTATTCGACTGCAACCGAAGAGTCTGCTTCGTGCGCGCTCCGCACCACAGCAGTAGCCCCACTGTGACAGAGTCCAACAGAGAGGCAGGAGCTGCGGGACAGTAGCCTAGAAGCAGGGTTGGGTTGTAACGGAATACATGTAACGGTGTTACGTAATCAGAATACAAAAATCAAGTAGGCTAACTGTATTCAGCTGGCGTTACATTTGAAAAACGAGTAATCTGATTACAGTTACTTTCATAAACCTGAAGTGAATACATTTTGGAATACTTATTGGAATTATTGGAGGAAAAGTTTCCTCACAAAATGTAATATTCATTACCGGCAGAACTGTGTGCACACGGCACAGCACTGCATCATGTCTGTGAGCGAGAGAGAGATGCAGGCAGCGTGTCTGTGAGGCCCCCCCCTGCACGCAGATGAGAGAGAGAAATCTCTTTTAAAATATATTGAAAGTTAGAAACGGAGATGGTTAGATAAAATGTGCAAGATAACGTTCATGTAGCATTTCTTTATTGTCGAAATGATGACATTTCATAATGGGATCAAATCAAAGTGAATGGCCTGCTGCTGCTGAATGCATGGGGCAAGTTAAGTTAAAGCCTTTTATTGTCATTATACACATAGTATAACGAGATTCAGAGTGCAACTCTGTCCCGGTGTGCAAAAAATACAAACAAATACATAACACTAAAAAACACGGCAATAGGACAGACAACATACAATCATAAGGGGGAATAAATAGTTACAAATATTGATATAAAAATAGTATATAAAGTGCATTAAAAGTAAGTGTATGTGTGAGAATGGTTACAGTTATTGCATTATGTGTGGTGGTTGAGCAGCCTGACGGACCAGGGGTAAAAACTGTTTTTGAGTCTGTTTGTCCGTGACTTGAAGCTCCTGTATCTTCTCCCAGAAGGCAGGAGAGAGAACAGTCTGTGACCTGGGTGAGAGCTGTCCTTTATGATTTTATTTGCTCTGCTGAGGCAGCGGGAGGTGGAGATGTGTTCCAGAGAGGGCAGGGGGCAGCCGATGGTTTTCTCTGCCATCCTGATCACTCTCTGCAGGGCTTTCTTGTCCGCTGAGCATCCTGCATACCACCCCGAGATGGAGTATGACAGCACGCTCTCGATGGTCGCCCGGTAGAAGGACACCAGCAGCTTCTTGTTCAGTCGGTTTCTCCGAAGCACCCTCAGGAAGTGCAGTCGCTGCTGGGCCTTCTTAACTGCTGCAGTGGTGTGTGCTGTCCAGCTGAGGCTCTCCGATATGTGAACCCCCAGGAACTTAAAGGTGGAGACCCTCTCCACTCTCTCTCCATTGAGGTGAAGGGGGGCGTGATCTGGACGGTGCTTTCTGAAGTCTATGATGATTTCTTTTCTTTTGCTTGTGACTGGAAACGTTTTAAAAGTTATTACATCGTTTTAATAAATAATATGAGATGCAGATGAGAGGGAGCTGTCCAGAATGAAACCAATATGTTGTGTTTGAGTTCTTGATAAGCCATTAAAACAGTAAAATAAGTGTCTCCTGTGCACCAACACATACCCATCTGTTATGGAAAAAGAAAGTATTCTAAAAGTAATCTGAATACGTTACTTTTTTAAGATACGTAACTGTAACTGTATTCTGATTACTTTCAGAGCATGTATTCAGTATCCAGTAACTGATTACATTTACAAAGTAACCCTCCCAACCTGCCTAGAAGTGATCCTTCGTTAGCGTGAAGAGTCTGCTAAGCTTTATGCGGTTTACCTGAGTGTGCTCCACCAGCACCACCCCCATCAACTTAAGGGTACACGGAGAAATTATATTTATTTAATACAACGTTATGGGTTTTACATGTTCTGTTCATAATAGGGTAATCATTGCAATATTAATTGAGCATGTTATGCTCAAAGGAGGGAGTGTCATGATTATACAGATATGTTGATTTCAGTGACGTAGTAGTTAATAAATAATAACGAGTAGATGACAACAAAAGGTATGCCGAAGTTTGGGCCTTCTCCAAGGAGGGAGTGGTCCAGTTTTGGATATCAGACAAATTGAAGTGGATGAATATGTCAGGGCTTTGAGTAATATTATCCAAGTCTTGTCTACACAGGTTCAGAGAACTGCAGAGACACCAGACGAGACACCAAAAGAGACTCCTGTTCGGCCAGGTGATTGGGTGAGGGTGAAAGTTCACAAAAGACAGTGAGATTGAACCCAGGTGGACGGAACCGTGAGAAGTTGTAACTAACTTCACATGCACTCCGGTTTAAAGGTAAAGATAAAAGGAGCAAATTGACACCACCTCACACATTGTCACCCTTCACTGACACCTTCCAGAAATTATTGGAAGTTAGGACTGATTTGGCAGAGCTGGAACAAAACAATAAATAGAAATAAGACTAAGAATAAGATAGAAACAGCTCAAAAGATGAATTGTCTTTAGATTTTATAGATAGTACACTAAAGTGAAAACCTTTTTTTTGTTTTACACCTGAAAAATAGTCCAATTTCAGAACAAGTTATTTTTGTACTCATAATTTGAATTCTGTAACTGACACAACCATGGAGAAAATAGAGATTAAGTCAAGAACAAAGCCAAAGCAATTGTGGGGTTCCCTAGGGATAAGAGTCAGAATAGTTTTGTTGATTATGCTCATTACAGTTGGCACCTTTCTGGTTGGAAGGGGAGTACAATATCATGTAAGACATGGATCCATTAGTTCACTCAGAGAGAACCACCCACATCACTAACAAAACTCCAGCTGTGTTCCAGATACTTTCACTTATCCCCAGAGCCAAAAGATCAGCTGAGCAACGAGAGAAGGAGTTAGAAACACTGGTACCCAAAGGTGAGGAGGTTATAATCAAGATGATTCACCCCCCATATATGCAGTTTTTGTATCAAATGATGAGATGGGTTTAAGTGATCAGGATATGTAAGTGATGGGGATTTACAGATTAGGGAAATCACCAAATACACGGGATCCATGTTTTAGTCAGTACCAGAAACACCCTCTGATAAGTTATGAACAACCGATCGGTGACCTATCTGAGCAAAATTATTGAGAATTATTACAGTAGAAACAGGCTACCAACCCACAAGTACAGCTTTGTACGCACAAACTCTATGAACAAGATTCCCCAGCAGATTGTGGCGACATTGCACAGATATGTCCAGTCACAAAAGTTACTTATGTTCTAAATAACAGTGAGATTTAAAATGATGGAGGAAATATGGGGACGTTCTTTTATAGTGTGTGAAATATGAGGTGCTCGAAACATGTAGGTATTTCAGTTTATAGAAGAAAATGGTCTCCTAAAAGAGTTATTAGGAGTAAACATGTTACAGTGGGTGAAAGCAATGTTTTGGGATATGGTAAAATTATTAGTAGACATTGATTGTGTTTAGAGGGCATTTAACATCCAAGACAGATAGTATGATTAAGAGAATAGAGTGGAAAGGATTGGATTTATTTTTGCCTCAGTGTGTTAGAATTAGCTATAGATAATGCGTCCCGAGATATCTCTCCAGCAGACAAATGACCTCACCACAAGAGACTCCTCCTCCTCCATCGAACAGACAGAGAACTCGAGCTGAATCATCTTCACCTGAGGCTTCCAGGACCAAGACAGCATGCTGAAAGAGGTATAATCTCATCGGTCCCTCAAGACAGGACATGAAGTTGCAAGCTGAGCTACGAGACTTTGCACAAGACATGAGAGCAGAATACGCCCTCCATGCAACAGCGAAGAGACTGTACAGGAGGAGATGAAATTCAAAGCAGTTGGGCCACTGAAGAGAGTTGCAGAGGAAGGAGGAGAAGACAGGACGG
Organism: Gobionotothen gibberifrons; assembly: GCA_943591055.1. Classification (NCBI taxonomy): domain Eukaryota; kingdom Metazoa; phylum Chordata; class Actinopteri; order Perciformes; family Nototheniidae; genus Gobionotothen; species Gobionotothen gibberifrons. The sequence goes on from CALSBZ010040636.1 coordinate 21,567, forward strand.
AGGAGATGTCAGGGGCCAGCAGAACGTGAGGGGGTCGTGGCTTGACGACCAGAGGGGGAGAGAAGGAAAACGGGAGTGAGTTTACACATAAACACATTTATTAAAGAGGAAACTAGTAAAGTAATCCTAAAACACACTGAGGGTAAAACATATTCAATCTTTTCACAATATAAACAAATTATTCTTTTAGAGATTCTTATTCATGTGTGAATTTGGGGAAGATTTAATTTGTTACAATATAGATCTACAGTTTTAGTAACCACTCTATGAAAGCAGAAAACATCTTTATTTGTATGGAAAATGTTAAAGGTAGACCTAGTACCAAGCCAAAGATGGTATTCCAATCTAGAGAATTGATTTCACCATTGTAGCATAGTTATTACCAGAGGAGAACGTTTAAAAGGAAGTAACATTTGTTTGTCGTTCAAGATGTAGAGTTTTAAAAAGAAACCGGGCAAAGAGGGATTGCACATTTTTTAAGTAATATAATTGGGAGTAATACATTGTAATGGTGCATATTTTTGAGAACCAATATCCATCAGGGAGAAGGGGTCGCTCAACTCACCCTGCAGATGTTCTAAATCTTACTTGCATCTTCACAAGAAAAAAAAAAAGACAAGTGGCACCACCTCTTAATGGTCATCCATTTAATCAGTGATGACCTGACATTAAGAGATGTTATTTAAAGTAGACACATATCCGCCATAAGCAAAATTCCTAAATTGAACTACAAACCAAACCAAATAACTTCTGTTTTTTAAGATCCTTGAGAAAGAAGGGAGTAATTATCACATGCTCGGGCACCCAAGATTACACACAAAAAGGGGATTTAGCATAGTTCTTTAAGTAGATCAGAACTGAAGATAAATTAGTATAATAAGTTAGTGATAGTACACTGGTTTTCACACCATTTCAGGGACTTTATCACTGCATTAGCACAGACCACCAAAGGTACTGAAGTAGGAACTTTCAAATGATGAAATTCTGCAACTGTTGTAACTGACCAACATCTTCTCCCAGAAATGACTGTCTGGTAGATGTTTGGTGATATCGAGGAACCAAAACCTAGTATTTAGTCTTGTCACAGGATTGGACTGGGACCTCTGCACTAGCACAGCCAGTGATGTTTTTATGTAGTTAATACAAGGATAGCATAGGGACATTAAGGGGAGGGCTAGATGTTGCAGTTGCATTCCATGTCCTAACGTACCAGTTGATTACGACGGCCTCTTCTAGAGAACATATTACTTTCATACCTTTAAAAGGTATGATAGAAAGGAGGGTACATTTCTCAAGAGGTAACAGTTACAAATGCTAGCAGAATAAGACAACCTACCCCCAGAAACAGAGATGGATGTAAAAGATGGTATGGATGTAGATGATGAGATTGTCCAAATCATGTGAAAAGCGAACCAGCTAAGATGGAGAGAATCCATTTCAAATTACTTTACACTATTCCAATATAGTTAATTTGTATTCTTTATTCTTGTATACTATTCTAATATAGTACGTTTTGTGTTTTTTATGACTTTGCACTATTCAGAAATACTCTGTTTCTATAACACTTTGTAAAAACAAGTGCCTTAACACTGAGCGTGGTATGTGAACAGTTTCTGTGAAAGGAGGGAGAAAGAAATGTTCCAATACCAAGCCATGCTGCTATTTTTGGGAATGATATTGAATGTTAACACTAGAAGTTATGCACAAGGGAAACTTTTATGTTTGAGCACCATCAAAGTATTTTTGTATTTTATAAAGTTGAGGTTATTGAACCATTCAATTTTGATTGTATGATTTTATATGAGTTATGTACTATGTAAAGTTCAGATGAAGAACTCATTGATTTCAGTATTTTGTACACACCTTTTAATGTGTGTAAGGAGGGACTGTTAGTAAATTAAACAATGTTGTATGGCATAATTTAGTCTAGACATGCCATCAGTTTAAAATGCTGAAAAAAAACAGAAGTTTTCGCACAATCTCTGTTGTCAAGCTTTTATTGTGAAAATACTTCCGGTTTGACTCCAGTCTGTGTTTATTTTGAAAAGCTTTCCGGAAGTAATGTCCGAAATACTAACAGTAACTTGACCTCAGTTGGACCATGAGCAACGTAACGTTTTCAAGCCGTTAAAATGAGATAAATAGAAAGTGAGGAAAGAGAATAAGTGTAGAAGAGGCGTGTTTAGATATGTATTGAATGTACAATGTCAAAATCCTCTGTTTTGTACGATATCGGACAGTAGTGCAAGACGGGCAGAAGATCACGTCACAGCCGCCATTGAAGAGGAGGAGCGATATGAGATATATATGCAGGTGGCAGAATGCTGTGGAGCTCTCTCCTCGGCCGAACACTGCGTGAAGGAAAGCTGCAGCTCTCTTTTCACTGACTGCTTTCTGTCTGATTCACTACCATGCCTTTTTAAATTAAAGTTCCACCATTTGAAAACTTATACTAGAGACTGCATTTTGGTCTCATTTATCCTGAACTTCTCTCCTGGACGCAAGAAAAACGGACAAGCTAACAACGGTCAGAAAGAGATGTCACATGTCAAAATCGAGCAAGGGGGGCCAGAGATAGGTAAAATCCACCCAAATGACCCCAAAAGAAGGTTTTATTTTCTAAATGTCTCTAAAAAGGTCAAATATCACTTGTTTTGCATCAATCTTGATACAGGGTACTTATTATATGTTGTACTTTGGATTCCTAAAGCTTTTAGTCTACCATCCCATCATTCAAGGGTGGTTTTCACTATAAGTAAAAAAGAATTTTTGGACGGACACATTTAAACAACATTTAAAGTTTTTTACTATGTTCAATCTGAATTTTCTTTAAAATAAAAAACATCTATATTGATTCTGACTTTTCCACATCCAACTCACAGGTTTATCATTACTTTGAGAAAAATGATTATTAATGTTCCCCTTTTAGAAGTGTAGTTATGGTCATTTGTTCTGGAAATGTCATTTTCGAGCGTGAGACCTGAAAAACAGGGATGGGGTTTAATAGGTTAATGTTTAAATAAAGCCTTATTAGTTTGTCTGTTTTGCACATCCTCCTATTAATATCTTTGGACATCCTGCACTAGCTGTTTTATTGTAGAGATCACTACAGTATCTTCTTGATATTTTCTATTATATATTTCTATCATTGACCTTCTACTTTCCCCCTATTTTGTATGTAGGCTACTCTTAATATTTAAATGTTTTCATAAAATATAACATATTCAATAAAAAAATGCAATAATGTGCTTTAACCACGGGTTAAAAAACTGTCAAGTTTACTGTGTTAACACAATCAATTATACTTTATGAAGATGTTACAAATAACACACAGCATACAATGCCATAATAACTTTGTATTATTAGTGTAGGACACTATGTATAACATCTGAAGATGTGTAGTTTTATTAATGTTTTCACATCATTTTACAGGATATTGCTATACTATTTCACATATTGTAGTTCTACAAATTAATATCTGAGGTATATCCGTCATTTCATGGTAAGATATTGAAGTTCTGACTCCATACATTAATAGGTTGTTACATTTTAAGAAGCCCTGAGACACAGTTTCGAGAAAAAAAAGCCCGTAGCCCCCGCTTAACAGGTTAACAGTTCTATAAATAACATTTTATAAATGAGGCTAAAACTGAAGTATATCCTTCACATATTTCCATCATAAGTCAAAAAGCTGTTAATGGCTCCAACAGTGGAGGATTCTCTTTAAATTATTGAAATATATTCTGTTAAAGTGTATTGTAGAGGCCGCGGCAGTGCATGGTGCCTCAGTGAGGAATGAGAGCAGGGCTGAATCTCTGTGTCCATCCATCCTCCAAAACTGCTGTTAGTCAGTGGGAGACGATCAGCAGACACACTGGTCAGAGAGGAGGCTGCCTGCTGGGCTATGAGTCACGTCAATCTGGACAGCAGCGAGACTCCTTCACTCTGAGGCGGAACAGAATGAGGATCCAGACTGCAGGATGACAAAATATCCCGTCACAGCCGGTATGCCAGGCATGTCTGGATGAATCACACAGACACACACTCATGCTTGGCTATACTGATTGTGCTGAAGCTTGATCAAGCTTTCTTCTCATGTTCAGTTTGACCGTTTCCATGCCAAAGAAATTCTACAAAATAACAACATTGTTGTTCCAGAAATATTCCTGAAAGAAAACCCTCTGAAACAGCATCTACATCCTTTAGCACTGAACAAATCATTACCCCTTCAAGAACACTTAGCAAGTCCTCTACATCATGTTGTTGGTTTTAAATGAATCACACACACGATGTCCTGCTGCTCCAAATACTCACAAGAGCACCATATGTGGATCCGCGCCAGAAAATAGTTCCCAACTAATTCCCTCCTTTTTGAGTTAATTTTAATTTAGAAAAATAACACAGTGACCAGCTGTTTATGGACATTTCCTTTAAAAATTGCTTTTACAAACATGTATTGCAATTACTAATCAAAACATCATCATTGGTTTTTCACCAAATATATCTTGCATTATATTTTCTCAACAGTGTAGCTGGGTGTCACTAGTCCTTGTTTACATTTTTCCAAACTTAATTAGAGAAAGAAACATATCTTTATTGTTGCTCTGGTTACAGTCAAATTAAACGGTTGACTTTAAATGTGTTTTAGGTGTCCTGATATATAACTGCCAGCTCACCATAAATAACTGGTGGAGATAGTTTAAAATGCTTTATCATGCAACTGCACCCAGTCACATAAAGTAAACTTAACTTTGACAGAAAAACAGTCGGTGAGCCAGACAGCCCCGTCAACTGCTCCCAGCATGCAGCAGGTGAAGGGCACGTTTCTCCTGTCCCAGGTTCTCAGCACATTAATGAGTTATTGTGAAGCTGGTTGGCTCGGCTGCTGATGCTTTCCCTTCTGTCCTCCTGTGAGGGCAGCGCCATGATGAGTTATTTTTCTGCAGCTTGGCACAGCATGACACGCTCACCTCCCCAGATGGTCCTCACGGTGATTCATTCAGTCGCCTTGTCTGTTGCTGGGCAGCATCTGTGGGCCAATGAAACATCACACACACTTCGGAGCTTAATTTCACGTGGAGAAAAACCAGCTGCCACCAACACAAATGATTTCCCCCCCTCCCGAGGACTCTTATGAATTAATTTCTAACGTCTGCCAGTCAGAGCTGTGGCGCCGGAGAGGTGGGGTGGGGGCATGGGACTAATGATCACATGAACATTTTCCTCCAATTGATGTCGTTATGACTTTTTATTACATAGCTTAGTTGAATAATCGATTCTGATTTGTCAATTTGGATAATCCAGAGGTCTGCTAAAAATTGTTTTAAATTGTTCATTCAGATCGCTGTTAAGGAGAACAGACTGTTGCTAAGGGAGATCCAGGGACTATGTTTAGCAATATCAATACTAGTGAAGAAATCCAGTCAATTTAGCTGACAATGAGCTTTGGAAAACTGTGGAATACTTTTTTGTGGAGAGCACACAACTTTATGATGGCTAAACTGTCCCCAGTTAAGAAAAGAACAAGAGAAGGCAGGAAGTAAACACTAACAGGAACAGCAGCAGAAGACAGACAGGAAGTAAACACTAAAGGGAACAGCAGAAGAAGACAGACAGGAAGTAAACACTAACAGGAACACTGTGGCCGTTTCTCAATGTCGAGTAAACCTGCCACAGAGCCACTATTTCAAGTATACTACATCATGGAGTGGCGCCGAAGGACTGTTTAAATGCATGTTAAATGCCCAGCATTCGGCGCCACTCGATGACGTAGTATACTTGAAATAGTGGCTCTGCAGCAGGTATACTCGACATTGAGAAACGGCCAGTATGCGCTCTGCAGTGTTTAAAGACTGGTTAATGTAAAAAAAAATGTGAACAGACTTGGACAGTTACAGAAAACCTCCATCAGTGCTGCCGTAACTTTAAGTTACGGTGCTGTTTCTGTAGTTCCTGCCGTTGGTACGCAGTGGAACGGACTATTTTTTCTTAGCGGAAGCAAAACAACACATTTTAAATAAATAACCTCATTTTTAATCAATATAATGAGTCAAGTTGTTGGTTTAGTATGTAACATTGTGATCCTGCTCACCCTGGCGGTGTGCTTTTTTCATTAATGACCGCCTCGCTGCACATTATCTCTTAAATATTGAATGTATTTTTATATTATTATATTAACATACCAATACACAGACCTACATAAACTCGACCGCAATACTGATGTGTCGAAGAAGTTGTTTGGATACATAACAGTATTTAGCAGGACAGATGTGGTTAAATAAAGGCCAAAATAATCACCCTGATCTAAAGGTAGGCTTTATAGGAGCAAACAAATGACTGCAGGTCATAAGCAAACACACTGAACCCCTGCACTGATGACATAATGACTCACTTTTCACTAAAACCTTGAGGGAATTGATTCTCTCAGAATGATTTTAGCAGATATCTCAGGCCTTCGCAGGCTGCCACTCCTACATGTTTCTGGGATTAGCACATGTGCTGTCGCCATGGAGAAGCTATACACTTTGGCTGGCCTGGATTATGTTCCACCTGGTCGTGTTAAATTGACTCCTAACACATAACATGCACATTATCGTTCCTGGAATCATTTCAGAAAAGAAGATCTCCAGTCTTGTGACTCAGTAAATGAGTCACCTCTGAATAGATGCACTGTCTACTACTCATGTTCCATCTTTGAAAATAAAAATTAGTCAAAAGAATACAAAAATGTATGAAAATAAGGAACGCCGCCCCCGATGCTTTTGACTATACAACTTTTATTTTAAACAAAATACTAACCAGTTTTCCAAGTGATGGTGCCAGATTGATTTTATTGTTCATACCAAGAACATTTGTGTCTGATAAGTTGAGTAAGAACACTTTGTCCCTGGTGTTCTGAAGGCATTGTAAACAGGCTGCCATGTTGGAATGACCATAAATCAATCTGTCGTTTAATAAGCTCTTAGATAACTCTTACATTCCCAGGTGCAGAATAGATAGATGGGCAACATAAACTCACTGGCTAATAAAACAGACACACTAACGGCATTCAGAGGTGCAGGAATCCACCCTAAAACCCAGATATGAGTCAGAATTTTACCATGACCGGTTACCTCGTCTTGAAGTCAACTGTCAGTTTTACATGTGTTTTAGACGCCTAAAATAAGGTCTGTGTTTAACAGAAGCGAAGAGATTTTCATGTTTTGTTCTACAACATAAGATACATCACTAAACACCCCACTGGTGAAAATATCTATCAGTACTAAAAATGACGGTTGGTAACAAGTGACTTATAAACTATTAAAAGCATCATGATGACACTAGTAAGCGACCGTGATTACGTTTTTATTTTTATTTTTATTTATTTTTATTTTTTATTGTACAGGCTACAGACACAAAACATGGACATAACAATAACAAAATAGGAGACATTCAGTCAGTAGGTCACTTCAACATTTCATAAACAAAAAAAATAGGTTGACAGTCCAATACCATCAAAAGCACATTCCATAAAATGGCAAGCATATTTATATGTACACAGCAAAATCAGCATCCCCAAATTAACACTGTCAGATTTGATTTCAACACTTTGACAGTGTCTATATGGGTCCACACCACAAAGAGTTGGTTTCTTAACACTATTCAGAGTAATTATTAACTCTATTTGGAGTTCAAATGTAACTCTTTCGTAACACTAACCAGTGTTAGTTTTTCTCAACACTTGCATGGTGTTAAATATTAACTCTCACAGAATAGTTTATTAACTATGAAAGTGTTACTCATATATTAACACTAAGGTGTAAATAAAGCTCTAATAAAGAATAACAATTACTAAAAAAATAAAGTAGGCTAAAGTTGTTTGAAACAAGATTTATTTTCAAACATTCGCACCACAAAAGCATTTTAAAATACATTTCAAAATACACAGCCATATGGAACAACTCTCTCATTTTCATTACAGTATTGCCTATCAAAGGGTCTAACATAGGTGAGCTGGTCAATACAAATAACAACATGTTCATTACTTTGGTCCTCTATACAGTAGGCATGAAAGTGATCATCAAAGTACAGCGTGTCAACAGTGCAACCAATTATGAAAGCACGCTGCCCATGAATGATGATGTTAGGTATTTTCATGAACACAGGTTGATAATGGAATGTTCCAGTGCATATGTATAGATCAATTTGGTATTCAGTACCATAATTTAACCCATCTTGTAGTTGAAACCTCTGAAAATGCATCTAAATGCAACATCTGACACAGTGATTCTGCACCTTCCAAGCTATTTATTGGTGGAATTTTTAAAGGACCAATCTCAACCTTTTAAAATAATAGTTTTCATAATAAAAAGCAATTTGCCGCTGGTGTTGCTTAACAATTGATTTTGTAAGGTTTTTTAAATAGCTTACAGACCTTTTAAAAAAAATTATGTTTTGCTTTGAATCGCATACACCACATATGGATAAGAGGGCCAATTTTTGTAATATATCTCGGATAGTGAATCATTAATGGTGGGCTTTCCTTTGCATTACCAACATTGATGCTGTCCACCGTTGTTTGGATGAAGGTGTAGAAACTGGAGAGAGCTTCATCATAAGAAAGGCTGAAGACATAGTGAGCTTTTAAAAGGGCATCAAAAGCAGCCACCAATGTCTGAGCGTTGCATGGTATGGGTTTGTGGTCCACAACGATGACCAACCGCTGGATTTTCTTCCTTTGCTCACCAATGCAGAGGAGGAAGGGCTGTCTTGCTTCAACTTTCTCCGGGAATGTGGTGATGCTGGCTCCCTGCTGTAGTTTGAATGACAAATGCATATACATTTACTGTACATATAGCCTACTGTATATATTTATCTATATAAAAAGTTATTACCTAGCATAATTTACTTAATATGGAGAAAGATTTATTCTTGCAGTCTTATATCAAACTGCAACACTTCTTAGCACAAAAATCTAATGGTAAATACCTTAAGAAATCTTACAAGATGGTTTGCCGCCTGTGCTGAGCTTATCTTTGCAGTTTTTTGTATGGCCTCTGGGCGTTGGGGGCAGGAGATGCAATAGCAACAGGAGAGCTGAAATGTCACCATCCCAGCCTTGAAAATAAACAGAGGAGAAAGTATTAGAAATAAATATATAAATTGAAGCTGCAGTCAATAATCAAGGGACCAGAGAGGTGAATCATTTAAAAAATATATTATTTTTCTAGGTTTCCTACTTGAGTTGTAGTTGAGGCTACTTTTACATATTTAACTTATTAAAAAGGCAACTTCTTTATCTTAAAAACACAACTGTTATTATTGTCTGACCAACCAAAAAGACGAGAGAAGCAACCTGCGTTACAAGGCAGATGCACCAGTAACATTAACCAATGATGTAGTCTTGAACGTTTCTATGATTCATTAGCAAATAAACGCAAGCCTTCAAAACAGGGATCTCATTAAATACTACTGATATCACGCTCCCACTCAGTGCCTGCATTCACATAAAGGTTATGTTTGTCTGGTTATACGTTTTTTTGGCTTGGTTAGCTAGTGCTAGCGCAAACTCTAGCTTAATGCTAAAAGCCCACAAGCCAAACACATCTTATCTTAGCGGTGACTCGCCTGTCTTATAGCACAGCTCAACAGGAAAATAGTCTATCACACGTTTGTCATGAAAACGGAAGTTTTAGCGAACTAAATGTTGGAATAAGCCAATGTAACCAGAATTATCACTGGTTATTGACGGGTGGCAAGGAACAGAACCGCGGTATAAAGTTACAGGATAACGATAACGTGAGGCTTACGGTGTCTCACTTTTAGACAGACATAAAAGAGAAATACCAATAACAAAACACAACATTAACAGAAATGATTTTAATTTAATTACCGAACAATGTCAGGGAGCTGTCCGCCGTCACGACAGATTCTGGTTTGAAGTGACTTCAGTGCTACGACGATGGGTGGTGATACGTGAATTTACACTTCAGGTGTTAGGTTTGGAGTTAAGAGTTAAACGTTCAGAGTTAATGTACTACAATTACACTTACAGATTTCATTTATAGATATTTCGTTTTGACACTCGTTTTTAACACCAACTATTTGTCTAATGAGAGTTAAATATAAGGGATTTAACTCTATCAGGAGTATATTTAACTCTACTCTTGTTTACATTTCACCAACACCAAAATATTAACTCTTCTCAATTTGCTGTGTATTGTTCCTTTTTATCCCACTCTTCGCTAGAGCTGATTGTTTCCCATTTTATGGTGTGTTGAGCCACCCTTTGATTCTTTGTGGCAATCATCCTTTCCAAAATAAATTGTGTTTTTAATCTACTTTTCACACACCTTAAATTCAGATGTTTTTTTCAGCATTTTTACCCCTTGGAAAGTCTTTAGAGTCTGTCCTGGATAGCTGGTCTATCCTTCAGCACACTGACACACTCTGTCACTCTTGTTGGCCTCTTATGAAGCTGCTGTCTTTTAAAATATGATTATTTCTCTGCTCCTAGTTAATTGCCCTGAATGACAGACTTTTTTCCCATTCGTAAAAAAAGGCGTATTCGTCGTGTGACTGCATGTGCCGAACCGTGACGTCCTAACCGTGACGGTACGGGACGAATACGGATACCGTTACACCCCTAGTGATTATACATTTTTTTATTTATGATAGCCATTTCTGACTTCTTGTATGAGGTGGACAGACCTGTTGTCGGTTTCCATCTTTTTAAAATTTACGTTTCCAGTTAGTTGGAATAGCTGAAAGCAGCTGGTTAAAATGAAGGATATCACATATCTGACCATACATACAGCAAAAACACTGATATGAAATTAAATTACCTGTGCTATCTAGTAAATCATTCATGAAAACAATTCCTTTTCTCAGGAGACTTTCCCATGATAGTGGTTTTCCATCTATTAAAACTTCTGAGTTAAACCATATTAATTGATTTTGGATTTCTTCTGGTGTGTCTGGGGGGGTAATACTAGAAACTCAACCAAGCCTTCAATGCATCTTTAACAAATGGTGAGATTTCTACTAATATTTCTTTGAATAACCATTCAAAGTGGTGAGATTTTAATTGGAAAAAGGTAAACAGTTTACATTCAAAATATAAATGCCCCGAAAATAAGTTCTGACTTGTTCTCCAAAGACTATTATGGTCAATCGTATTAATCCAAGATGCTTTTAAGGATTCATTAATTTCTGCCAATTTTTTTAAGTTTAGTCCACCATTTTCAAGTGTATTATGTATTGCCTTTTAATCTTGTCAGGCTTATTATTCCAAATAAACGTAAACAATCGTTGTTCAAAGCTTTTAAAAAAGGACGCCTCTGGGGAGGGAAGTGCAATTAAGAGATAAACAAACTGGGGAATCACAAGAGCATTAATTAATGTAATCTTTCCCTGTTATGAGAGAGTTTTCCTTTTCCAAGGTTGTATTATCTTCTCAGTTTTCTGCATTTTTCGCTCAAAATGTACCTTAACTAGATATTTTTGATTTTCTGGAATATGAAAAATTTAAGAATTGGAGGGATTTTTGAATGAAATCCCATTTTACTGTATCAAAGGCTTTTTCAAAGTTAGCAATAAATAAAAGCCCTGGTTTTCTATCCTCTTCGTGATTATCTATCATATCAAGAAGATGGCGAATATTATCTCCAATAAAACGCCCTTTTATAAAAACCTCATCATGTTTTATTATATTCCCAATTACTATTTTGATTCTCCGTGCAATACATTTGGACAGAATGCGGGTATCGCAACAAAGTAGTGTCAGTGGTCTCCAATGCTTCATATACAGCAAACAGGATTCTTGTAATGCCCCTCTGGGTCTTGCTTTAGTAACAATGTGATTAAGCCCTCTTTCTGTGTATCTGATCATATTCCTTGTGTAAAGGAGTAGTTATAGGATGCCAATAGAGGTTTTCTCATTTCTGTGTAGAAGGTTTTATAAACTTCAACAGGCATACCGTCAATCCCTGGTGATTTACCAGGAGCGAAGGAATTAATAGCATCCAGTAACTCTTCTTCTAAAATGTTTCTTTCACAACTTAGTTGCTGATCTACTGACAGTATCTGATCATAATTATTTTGAAAAAATAACTCAATATTGGATCCTACAGGAGACCCTGGAGCCAGAGCATAAGGTTTTAAAATAATCCACCTCTTCAGCTAATATTTCCTGTGGAGATGTAAGGAGAATACCATTTGGAGTATACAGGCTCATAATGTTTTTTTTGGCAGAATTTCTTTGGTTGAGCCTTAAAAAATTAGCTGTGCACTTTTCCCCTTTTTCCATCCATGTGGCACGGGATCTATAAATTATTCAATGTACACGCTCAGAGTATACATTTTCCAATTCTAGTTATCAAATAAATTCTTTCTATGCTTAACAATTGCTTTTAATCCAACATTGTAGTCAATACATTCACCTCCTCTATTCTCCTTTATCAAATATTGTTTTAGTTTCCATGACCCCATCTTAACAGCGTGTCCTCTAAAAAAACACTTAAAGGCTTCCCAGACGTTGTGAGGGTCCGATGAATTATTATTATTTTGAAAACAATCTTTGATTAGTTCTTTCGTTTTTTCAATAAAATCTGTATCATTTAAAAGTGATACCCCGCCCTCTGTGATATTCTGCTTTAATAATTTGCAGTGTTACGATGGCATGGTCAGATCTTAATCGGTCACCAATACTACATTTTAATACTTTGTGAACCAGGGAAAAGGTGATAAGAAAGTAGTCAAAGCGACTAGCTTGTTGTCCCCTGCGCCATGTATACCTGCTTGAATTTGGATGTTTTGGTCTCCAAATATCCACTAAATCGAAGGATGCCTTGAGTTGTTGGATTTCATTTAAGGCCTGGGGGTGATTATTAAAAGAATGAGAACGAGCCGTTTAGTGGAGGAAGTGAATACTGCTGAATACACATACTTTACGCGAAACCAATGTGAGTTTGGAAAATTGCACAGTATTTTTCTATTTTAGTATACCTCAACAATGGAATTATGATCAGTGGAAATGGCCATGACACCTCTCCTTTAATTACATTTACGTGCAAGTCATCCACTGTCACCTCTAACATAATCCACCTTCCATCCTCATCAGTTTGTACAGAATGAACTAAGTGTTGAATTTCTTTTTTAAACATAATCATAACACCCCTACTATTAGTATTGCCAAGACTGAAATAAATATATCCACCACATTCTGATTTCCATTTTAACTCGTTTTCAAAATTAGAATGCGTTTCCTGCACACAAATAACTTCAATATTGTTTTTATCTTTCAACCAAGTAAAAACTTCATTTCTTTTAGAGACATTAGCCAAGCCATTACAGTTATAAGTTGCAATCGTAATACTAGTACATGTCATGTATCATCTATAATGAGTGATATAACTGCGTCAAGCTTCTTTAAATACTTGATAAGGACCCAAACTGTAAACCTAAAAAACATATAACACTTGTCAATAGGATATCTGTTGCAAACCTTGAAGATCTGTGGAAGCAGCAGCTAAAGGCTGATTTCCCTGAATGCAGTCAGGATGAGCAGATGGGACCGTCAAGCGAGGACTGTCACTTTATGGAGTATGTCACAAAGTCTGCTAAGTTGATGGATGGCCATTACTGTATTGGCTTACCTTTAAGGAAAAGGGCTGTTAGTATGCCAAACAACCGGAGAGTAGCAGTACAACGTACATTGAGCCTCAAGAGAAGGTTTGATAAAGATGCTTCATTTCATGCTGATTACACCGCTTTCATGAATGACATCCTTTCGAAGGGCTATGCAGAGAAAGTGCCAGTTGTGGATCTGGAACACAGTGACGGCAGGGTATGGTATATACCACACCATGGTGTATACCACCCAAAGAAGAAAAAGATCAGGGTCGTATTTGACTGTGCAGCTACATTCCAGGGAACATCGCTGAATGCACAGCTCCTACAGGGACCAGATCTGACCAGCACACTGGTTGGAGTCATGACAAGATTCAGAAAGGAACCTGTTGTACTCACGGCAGACATTGAAGCCATGTTTCATCAGGTTTGAGTACCAGCTGAGGATTCAGATCTGTTGAGGTTTCTCTGGTGGCCAAATGGAGATCATCATCAGAACTTAGAAGAGCACATAATGGTTGCACATCTGTTTGGAGCTACATCGTCGCCAAGTTGTGCTAGTTTTGCCCTTAGAAAGGGTGCAGAGGATCATCGGGAGCAGTTCAGCCCCAAAGTAATCAACACTGTCCTGCACAATTTCTATGTTGATGATTGTCTTACATCAGTGGAGGAGGCAGTGGCACTCTATCATGACCTTTGTGCTCAAGGGGGCTTTCATCTCACAAAGTGGATTAGCAACAGACGCATCGTGCTTGCTGCTATACCTTCGATGGAGAGAGCGAAAGAAGTTAAGGATCTGGACTTGGATAATGACACACTCCCTGTGGAAAGAGCATTGGGCATACAGTGGTATGTTGAGTCAGATGTCTTTAAGTTCAAGATCATGATCAAGGACAAACCCATAACCAGAAGAGGGATCCTTTTCATGGTCAGCTCAATATTTGACCCATTAGGAATATTGGCACCTGTGGTCCTATCAGCCAAGATGATTCTTCAAGACTTGTGCAGAAGAGAACTTGGTTGGGATGATATTATACCAGCCTCAGCTGCACAAGAGTGGAAAAGTT
>CALSBZ010040637.1:92-14373 GCA_943591055.1 Gobionotothen gibberifrons
CTCTACTTTAAAGAGTCCTCTCCTGCTGATGTTCAGGTGTATATCAGCATGTAGTGTCTCTACATGTCTCCATGCTTTAATGTTCAAAAAGCTCTTTATTCTTCTCATACTGCCTGTGCTGCAGCACCTCTTTTCCCCCTCTGTCTGAAACCAGAGCCCAGTCTGCTCTGATTGGTTAGCTGGCCGGCTCTGTTGTGATTGGTCAACCGCTTAGAGATGTCCCACCCCTTAGCCTATCACGTACAATGTGTTGGAACGCTAGCCAATAGAAACGCACGTGTTCTGGAAGTAAACAAAGGAGTCCAATGGAGGCGTTTCAGGCAGGGGATGTGTGTGAGAGAAGGGAACACACCTTTTACACAATGTAAGCCTTTGCAGCCCATTTACATGCACTAAAAACCTATTTAACGCACTACAAGAAAGGGAAAACCCCAAAACGCACAATATGGCCTCTTTAAAGCATGTTAAGATGGCAGAGGCACAGAACACAAATATGAACCTGAAAAGAACCCTTACATGTCCTCTTTAAATGCTTTTGAACATATTGACTTCAGCGATTGTTATATTAAATATGACCTTTATTCTGTAACTGACTCTAACAGACTTTTTCCTAGAAGTAATTTTTAGTTGGAGACATCCAGCCCAATTAAGGTTTATACGACAGTATCTTCCAGCTGCGGGAAACACAATGTCCTGATATCCAGGAGAGTCTCCAGCTGCAACACAGTGAGCTGGCTGTCCTCCATTATTCAGAGTCATGGATCAGCATCTCCATTGGTCTCCAGAGGACCCGCAGGCAGAGCCTCTGCTCCCAGGGCGGAAAACAAGTCAATTCTGTCACTGAAACACAACCATTTAGATCCTGTCAGGGTGACATTTCACACACACACATATATATGAGGAGCTCTTTTCAAAAACGCTATAAAAGCCAAATTGAAAATTGAGTTTGTTGTGCCATTTTGCTGTGTACTGAACCTATTCACTGCTCTATCAACGTTTCATGCCAAATCGCTATATATCCTATATATATATATATACATTTAATATTAACAAAATGTGTGGGTCTAGGTAAAAAATGTCATTTTCCTGATAACTATTAAAATGGATATATAGCGTTTTGGAAAAGAGCTCCTCATATATATATATATATATATATATACTGTATATATGTGTACAGTATAGCATTTTGAACACATTGAGAAATAGACCTAAAAGTAAACATCTTTGCACCCACACTTTTTCTATATAGATCCAATTATAATTATATTAAAATAACAATAATAACACCAATATTATTATTATTATTATGAATATGTTTTAATTATGATTTGTTTTAGTATTTAGCATGTCTTTAAAGACCTAAGGACACTAACAATACAAAGAAAATATCAAAGATTTATAAAGTATACATGCCAGCACATTAATCAGTACAACTATAATATTACTATTCATTTCAAATAAATGTTGATTAATTTAACAACTCTATGTTTCACCTATTTATTTTGTATTTTGTATTTATAATACCTTATATTTTATTATTATTTGTATTCTTGTTATCCTTGTGTGAACTCTATCTGTCCTAATCTGAATGTTGGGATTAACAGTTTTGAACTTGAACTTTCAATCCATACATGTAAATACATTTATTCATTACATGCATATTCTAAATGTATTGTATCTATTATTATATTTATTTGTACTGTTGAAATCTAGCGGTCTTATGCTGAATTTCCATTTAAGGGATTAATAAAGTTGTCTCGTATATCTGAATATACACACATACAGTAAACCATTACAATATTTGAGTCCATGTACTGTAAACTCTTTCCTTTTAAACCCTTCTCTTGGCAGCCTACAAATGCTTTTACATGCAAGGCTGAATCATTTCCCTGCCGCACATCCACATCCCACTATCAGTAAAAGCTGTTTTCTATCAAATGCAACCCTGAAATTGAGTATGCATGAGCACTGCACGGACTGCCAGGCACTTGGCAGAAAATCCTTTTCATATTCTTAAGGGATGCTATTCTCCGAGTGTCCCATGGCTCTGTGCACAAATACCCCCCCCCCCCCTCTCACTTCCACCCTTTGGCTTTCTGCTGCTGGATGCAATGCCCAGGGTGAAGCTGTTTCAGTGTGTTGTTCACGTGTTGGCCAGTAGGGGGCACTGTGACTTTGTGTGATCTGTTGATTTCCCCCTGCAGGGAGAGTGGAGTGGCCTCAGCTAAATTATATCTGTCTTCTCTCAGGAGCTTTCAAGGCTGGGAAAAAATCACTGTGTTTGCTGATGATAATGCAATTAATTAAAGAGCCAATCATTTTAGCCCAGCACGTCTACATTTGATTTGAACTTGTGACACTTTGCTGTGTGTCGTCGTGTCGTGTCTCCGCTCATCATCAACAAACCCATTTAGTTTTAGTTTCTTCGGTGACTGACCCACCCAATGCAAATCAAGTTTTTTTTGTTATTATTCATTTTGATATGTACCGTGCTGCAGAACAAGAAAGCGGGAGAACAAACAAAGGAACAAACCGTTGTTGTTTCTCTGCGTGCTACTTTTAAATTCAGTTTCTCTTCGAGTGCTGGGGCTTAATGTATGTCTGTGTGTTTACTGTAGCCAGGGGCAGCTCTATAGAGGAGACCCTGCTCCCCTGCCAGATAAAGACCTCTGCTGCCATTAGATTTGCGGTGAGGTTGCACACGCAAAGCAAATATATGAGCAGGACAAAGATAGGCAAAGAGGAAACATGTGGAGATGAAGGCAGGGACTCTAGCCCGCGAGTATAGAGGGAATGCATGAAGACAGTTTGGTCCCAGATCTCCTGTAAGGCTTTAGCTTCTGTGCTCCATGTTCACAAGATGGATAGCATGACAAGGCTTTGGTAAAAGGGAGGCGTGTAGGCTACATATAACAGCATGAGTGTGTGAGTGTGTCCAAGTGACGGGGGCACTGGCGTGAGATCCAGTCAGTGTGAATTATCGCATGGCTTTCTGCATCTCAGAAGAGACGGAGGAGAGGAAGAGTGAGGGATAATAAGACAGTCGGAAAGAGAGGGAGGAAGGAGAAGTGAGGAAGAGTGAGGGATAATAAGACAGTCGGAAAGAGAGGGAGGAAGGAGAAGTAATACAAATCGTACAGCAGGAAATGCTGCTGGCGGTTTCCTTTTTCTCTTGCTTCCAGCCAGGGGAAAAATCATGTAAGGTACTTTTGCACAGACTAAAATATGAACTTGGTGTGTGCCTGATTTTTGTTTCGTTCGGTCCACAGGGATCTCACTCGCTCTCCACTGAAGCAAAGTGCAGGCAGTTTGTAAAGCATACACAGTGAAGTATCCAGAAGGACCGAGTTTCAGTGTGAAACTGTTTCTCTGACTGACTGATTATCCACAAACCAAAAATACACACTTTGGCTCACTGTATTCACGCTGGGAAATTACCATTTGCTCTAAAAACAACATTGTGTGTGGGGCGGGGGGGGGGGGGGGGGGGTAATAGCAGCTGTAGGCATTTAAGTGGAAGTATTGTAGGCCTATTTGTATTTGTGTTTGCGTCCGCCTTTGCAACACCAGCTTCTTCTGTTGTGGCTGCGATTCGTCAATCAGGGATCATGGGGCTTGTTGCCCTGGCAACTCCAACGTCGGCTCATTTGTACCAAGTCTGTGAGAGGCCTCTTTTTTTCTGAGAGGCACTTTCCATCAGCTTTGAATATTGACAGCTGGAACAGAAATAGGCTTTGAGAGCGAATGTGCCTGTTGCACTTGTGTTGTAGCAAACAACAGGCTGGTGACACAAGGCCAACTAAACATGGGAGCATACATCCAGAGATTTTTTAAATAGGTTTTTGATTGAATTAAATCAGTTTATCATTTCAAGCTGCAGCTCATTTCTTAGCTAAAATACGTTCAAAAATGTTCCCTTTGTGAGAAGAATAAAGGAGTTCTGAAATAGCTACTGTGGCTTTATTATCAGACACAGGCCAATGCTAGCTAGCTACCTAATAAAGCTAATGTTAGCACAATGCTAGATGAGTTGTTTGAAATCATTTCTAGCTATCAGCCATCACTTTAGCCCATTCAAAAATGGCAACTGTTGCCAGCAGCTTTTATCAGACACAGGCTAAAGGCCCTGACACACCAGGCCGTTTTCGTTAGTTGGACGACGAAGCGTGCCCTGTCGCCCCAAACTCAATTTGGTGTGTCCCGCACCGTCGGCCGTGACACGCCTTACAGGCAGTCGGACAAAGAAATCACTCTGATTGGCTGTTCAGCTAGCGAATCAGTGCATGAGAAGCGAAACGGTGGCTTGAGAATGTCTTCCACAAGCAACACTCCAATGGCTGATAGCTCCAGTCCCGCACCAAACATGTTTTCGATGGACGAGAGTGAAAATGGAACGTACACGCTATTTGTTGTTTGTTTATATCACGTAGTCTGTTCTTCTTCTCTGTCTTCCGGTTGTTGCCTCTTTTGAATGGCGAATACACACTACCGCCGCCTGCTGGTAAGGAGAGTTATTGCCACTCACGCATGCGCAGTTCGTACGTGCTCGGCTGAAGTCTTTGCGGTGTGTTCCAGTGCGACACATGGCCAAGACGCAGGAGAACACGGCGACGCAACAGTCGACGTCGGCATCAGCGAGTTCTCTGGTGACTGCTTGGTGTGTCAGGGCCTTAACGCTAGCTAGCTACCTACCTAATGAAGCTAATTTGAGCACAATGCTAGATACGTTGTTCGGAATATCAGCTTCACTTTAGCCCATTAAAATGGCTACTGTTGCTACTAGCTTTAATCAGATACAGGCTAAAGCTAGATAGCTACCTAATAAAGCTAATGCAAGCACAATGTTTGAGTTGGTGCAATTTCTAGCTGATCGCTTTTACCGGCTAAAATAGCAACTGTCGCTAGCAGATTAATCAGATGCCGGCTAATGCTAGCTAGCTTTCTAATACAGCTAATGTTAGCACAATGTAAGATGAGTGAGAGGAAAAGCCAGTTGACACTCTTATGTTTCAAGATATGTTACTTTAAAAAAGAAAATGCACTTTACACAAGACAAAGGCTAGCTGCATTCCCAAAGTTAGTTACATTTGAAAAATAAGGCTATTGTTTTGTTCCAAAAGTGGTTTAGCTTAGCCTGGATGAAGATATGTTTGGTGAACAAGACATCTTCACATATACCAACCCAGTCTCACGGCATTTCGTGTTATAGTCACGAAATGTAATCTATTGATTCGTGTTCACCAACACGATTATCCCATTCCATGTCACACAGAACGATTGTAAAAGCAATGTATTTCTATTGGTAGTATGTTTTCGTGCCTGCACCAAATAATAACAAATTAAATTTAAAAAGATTTAAAAAATACAGATTTCAGTATTCTGAGGCTCTGAGCCCCATTTATTTTCCTCACAGACGGCAAAAAAAGTCCGACATTATACGATTTAAAATAAAAACAATAATTGTGGCTTGATATTGAGTAAGAAAATGTTTTCATGAACCACACAGCTTCCGGTCTTCCAAGACCCGACCGGACAAAAAGACGTGGTGCAGACACGAAACATACTACCAATAGAAATACATTGCTTTTAAAATCGTTCTGTGTGACACAAAAAAAAAGGGGAAAATCGTGTTGGTGAACACGAATCAATAGATTACATGTATTTCGTGACTATAACACGAAATGCCGTGAGACTGGGTTGCATATACATGATCAGCATCAATGAACAGCTCCTGCACAGTGGGGTTAAACTACTTCTATTAATTGCGAAAAGAGCTTTTAAATACATTACCTGTGTCAGGTACAAAATCCTCCATGTAATGCTCAGTAATATAAGCTATTTAGCTGGTATTGTTTGCAGCTAATTTGCAATCAGTACACCACACTGATATTCATGTTACAATCGTATTAACAGCTCTTTGGTCAAACAAATGACACTAAGTGGTTCCTGTTGAAAGTCATTTTTTTTGCCATTATCCACTTTCCTTTTATGTGAACAATGAGAAGCAGCCAGTAATAGGAGGTAGATTTGTATTGTTCAGTTTGGCTTTATCCATCTGATTTGCCCTGAAATCGTTTTTGCACAAAAGCATATTATACCTGTTTTCCAATTGCGGCAATAACATTTTTATTATAACGTGTTGCACTAAAGGCGAGAAAACATTATTTACAAAACATATTTCACTGAAAATACTTATTCAGGGACATTCAGGGGGATATGTCCCTGAATATCCCTGATGAAACAAAAATGTTTGTAATGCAGATTGTTGACATTCGGTCTGGCAAAACAAGTTATTTAGTGCTGCTTAGTCCACACATAAGGATGCATTCATTTCAATGGTACGTCTAGGTCAGTGTTTCTCAAACTTTTTCATACCAAGGACCACTTAACCAATAAAAAAACACTTGCGGACCACATAACTCCACAAATATCCAAAATCACATCGTTTTTTTAGAACAGATTACAAATCGCCTGAAAATGGTAAAAACAAGTGGCAACATGTTTGACGAAGGTGTTGCGCTGGGCTATATCATGCAATCGAAAGTGAAACGTAAGTTTGCTCCATTGCGGAGATATTCCCGCGAGAGTGCGGAAAACTCAAATTAATTAATTAATTTCAAATGTAAAATGTTACCAATATACTCACGGACCACTAGGGGGCGCTCACGGACCACCAGTAGTCCGCGGACCACACTTTGAGAAGCACTGATCTAGGTTTAAATCAGATCCAATCTTACCCTATATCAACAATCTAGTCATTAGTTTACAGATCAAAGACAGATGTGAAAGACTGTTGATGCTCTAATTCAAACACTTCTGCTTAATTCAATTATTTCCAGCACTTTCAGGTAATTTAAGTTTTACCTTCAATTCTGATCTGACTACAACAGCAGGACAAACCCTTTAGCCATTTTTCTTTTGATAATTTCCTGATAAAAGCAATATACCGAATTGTTTACATTTCAATTACCGTGATTTTGTTTTAGGGGGAAATCATGTGGACTAATATTTTTATGTTCATTTCCTATTTCCTCTGGCAGCGTTGGTAATTGACTTTCTCGTCTTGGTTCACCGCAGCTGAATGAACTCAGGAAGCAAGTACAAACTAAAATGTCCTGGTGATTATTATAGTTGAAGCTAATGGGAAATCTTCAATTTCAAGGCTCTTTGTGTATGTCACTCTCCATTCAAATAAATACGTGCATTTAGTGTGCCATTTGGACAGAGTGTTTTATAATGTACTGATGTAGCAATATCATTTTGCAAAGGTGCATTTTGGCTTCATTGTCAAGAGAAATTGGTGAAAAAACCCCTCAATTTAGCTCTGCTTTATCAGCTCAGCCAGTTGCTTGTGAATTGTCAGATAGGGCTGTGTGAAATTCAAGAAATATTTGTACGACTTGCCTGGAATATGAAGTCTTAACAGGGGATGACAATGTTCACACAGCGTGAATGAGTCTGTGAGGAAATTGTTGTGAAGTAAACAGTCACGCAACAATTTGCACAGACGAATTAAGCTCAGCAGTAAACATGATCGCAGCACTCTCATATTTACAGTCTTTTCACTCGGATGTAAAACGTGTTCTGATGTGGAAATTTCAAATGTGAAGCCTAAAACACCTTCAGCACTGAAACAGGCCTGAATATAGATAGATAGATGGATAGATGGATAGATAGATATATAGATATATAGATAGATAGATGGATAGATAGATGGATAGATAGATAGATAGATAGATGGATAGATGGATAGATAGATAGATAGATAGATAGATGGATAGATAGATAGATAGATAGATAGATAGATGGATAGATAGATAGATAGATGGATAGATAGATAGATGGATAGATAGATAGATATATGTTTGATTGTGGTGGTCTAATGGATAGTGAGGTGAGCTGAAGATCGGAAGGTTGTGAGTTCATATCCCGCCAGGAACTAGTGTGGCACTAGTGTGCCCTTGAGTAAGGCCCTTAGTCCTTAGTTACTCCAGGGAGAATGTCCCTGTAATTGGTAATTGTAAGTCTCTTTGTATAAAAGCGTCAGCTAAATGAAATGTAATAAATGTTTACTATCAATCTGTTGAGGTCTATTTCAGTGCTGAAGGTGTTTTAGGCTTCATACCAAGACAATGCATGATATAGTGGTCAATTTCTAAGTATCAGCTAATGCAAAGGAGGGTTTTGTTTCCTAATACGAAGCTGCCGTCACTAATGTACGGACATGGTGAAAAGATTATCCTGTATACCATGGCACGTTACTGTAGCTAGGTGAGAAACACAGTACAATGGGCTTTATATAGGTGGGCTTTGGTACACAGTGTGAGCTGTGGACAGACCCATTCATGTAGCTGAGGTCATTGTCCGTGTAGTTGCTTGCTTTTGTTCCTTGCTATTACGTGTTCATAGATACTATGGTTGCTTGGTTCCCCACAAATGTGAACATTCAAAGTTTTCTGCGGTTGATAACTGCCAAATAAACTTGTGAAATGCTTTGGCTTTGTTTGCATCACTTAGCTAACGCAGAAAGCCTGCACAAATATGTGCTTTGGACTTGTTTGGATAGCACGTTTACTCATTTGTTTAAATTCCTCTGTAACTCAAACAGAAAGAGCTCTGCTCCAAGATTTTTCGATTTCATCAGCTTACATAAGTGACTTTTCAGCTAGAGAAAATAATATCCAATAACTCTGACAGAGAGGAGGACAACAGTTCTTCCAACAAGCTTGTTTATTGTATATCTGGAGAGGGAGCAGTGCTGGTCCACATTGTTAACAAGACAACACTGAACAAGTGGCTTTGTCTGTGGTTCCAAACAACATCACACCTTTTAGTTAGCTGGGGAAACTAAAAAGTGTAAGTTTACTCGACTTGGTCTCATTCCCAGGGTGTCAATAGGGCACGTAAAATCCTGAATGAAACCGGCAATGAGAAGTTATTTGATGTAATCTACCATTATGAAAGACTAGCTTCGCCCCATCGGGTTTTCTATCTGTTTGTGCTACTATATATTGTTTTTTTCACCATTACAACCAACCAGGAGATTCTTGCTCTCACATTTGATATGGATGAGCTTCTCTGTTGGACAGAGTGAGGAAGATGATCTGCGTACGTAGATAAAAGTACAACACTCTCTAGCAGCAGCATCCAGAGTCGACCAGCTGATCAGCTCAACCAAATTAGATTAATTATCCTTATTATGATTAATAGGTACCAATCAAGCATGTAACACCAACATGCAAAGCGCATGTGATGTAATGTGAACTGTTCTCATTGGAATCAGTTGAAAAAAGATTCTGGCGCTCGGCAAAAGGTGCTATGTTGACACTAGCCCTAATAAATGCACTAATATAAATTGAATATGTCAGTCTTGGACCCCAGAAAGATGTGAAGGGTTTTAGGTGATATCTAATTTAGAGCATACTGATGCTTGGTCTCAATTTAAATGTGTCCCTTAGTACACTGCCATGTCGTGCAAGGTGAATATGTGTGCAGTGTGTAAACCAGTGTTTCTCAAACTTTTTCATACCAAGGACCACTTAACCAATAAAAAAACACTCGCGGACCACCTAACTCCACAAATATCCAAAAACACATCGTTTTTCTAGAACAGATTACAAATCACCTGAAAATGGTACAAACAAATGACGACGGTGTTGCGCTGGGCTATATCATGCAATCGAAAGTGAAACTTAAGCTCGCTCCATTGCGGACATATTCCCGCGAGAGTGCGGAAAACTTAAATTCACTTATTTATTTAAAATGTGAAATGTTACCAATATACTCACGGACCACTAGGGGGCGCTCACGGACCACCAGTGGTCCGCGGACCACACTTTGAGAAGCACTGGTGTAAACTTTGACCGTGTAGTGTTGTCACAAATCGCACACGGCTGCTGTGCCCTCACAGGAAGTGACAATTTCCGCTGCTAGTATAACAGTGTAAATAATGATGCTATGCTATCCTGGCTAACTAGCAAGCAAATGGACATACAAAGGAGGTAACACAACTAATGTGATGGTGTCAAAGATGAGATAAATAAATAGTCAGCACACACGTCATGGTGCTTCTGTTTTCTCTCAGGTGCAACTTCACTGTGACCTACTGAGAAACAGATCTAACCCTAAGGCTGGATATTTGTCGTGGTAATGCATTGCAATTCTCCTGAAAATGGCAGGAGAATTGAATAGCTTGGTGTGAGTGCAGTTACTTTAACTTTCCGTGCTTCACAAATTGCAGTTGAAACGCTCGACTTGGCAGCTCAGGCCTGGCAGCTCAGGCTTGTATCTTTTACCTTTTTGCAAAGACGTTGGCAGAAATGACATGTAATTTCCCCCTCGTGAAGACAGCCTGAGTGACTTCAAGTCTTTTGGACAAAACCATTTTTTATAATGAAGAAATCTGGGCATCTCGCTAATCTAGTACCGAAGAGACTGCGCTGACGGTTCGTGTGACGCCGTGTGAAGACGCTTCTAAATGACAGAAGAAGTGGCTCCATTATAGATCTTTAAGTCAATGCAGCCCCAGCTCAGCCTTTGACAAACACAAATTGGCAAGCCATTTGGCGGCCCCCTTTTTTCCTCATTACATATGTATTTATTTCAGCAGCTTCTCTTTTCATGCCGTCTGCTCCTGTCAGAGGCTGTGCATTGGTGTGCATCAATAACAGGAACATTTCTGACTCGGTGCTGATAGCAATACAGCAACCAGCGGGAGGAAGATAGAGACTGAGAGAGACGAGGATAGAGGAAAAAAAAAAAGCCAGACATGGACACAGACAGGGAGGCAAGAGGAGAAGTAATAATGCTGTCATAACGAGTGAATCCAAAGTGACTTTCAAGGATTTTCAGCAGTTTTGAGAACTTTGAATGTAATCAAGCACATTTAGTCGGGAGAGTTGGGAGATTGACTTATAATGTAATCTGTTACAATGACTAGTTACCTTTGGAAAAATGTTATCAGTAATCTAAGAATCACAATATAAAAGTAATGGTACCCGATTACTTTCCATTACTTTTGGATTACCTGAATATCAAATGCATGCATATGAATTAGGGATGCTCCGATGGCCAATTTTGGGGCCGATCGCCGATACGATCGAGTGGGCGGGGCCTAAATGGAAGATTTAAACATCACTTTAAATCTTCCATTTAAAGTGATAATGAAATAACACGGGAGAAAAGAGTGGAAGCGCTCTCTCTTCCTCTCTCCCTCTCTCTCTCTCTCTCCCTCTCTCTCTCTCCCTCTCTCTCTCTCCCTCTCTCTCCCTCTCTCTCCCTCCTGACAGCCTGTCAGTATCTCACGCAGCACACTGATCCAGTAATGAGTGACTCGACAGCGAAGAATAAATATATGTATAACTAGTTTAGCTTGTTCCAGAGGTAGATCAAATTGCTAAATGTGTTTGTTAGGTCTTGTGTGTGTTGCTCCGCTCACCGGTCCGGCGGGCGGAGCTGCAGGATTTCTGCTTCACACTCGTTGCATTCCGCTATTTTACTGTCTTTTTCGGACATCTTAAAATAATGCCAGACCGGTGACGCCATTTTGGCGAGCTTGTTTTGCCGCGCACAGAGAAAAGTGTCATGTATTTCACGTCATGCGATCGGCTCTCGCGATCGGCATGTTTAGAGAGCACCGATCGATCGGTAGAGAGTGAGTATCGGCCGATCTCGATCGTTGACCGATCGATCGGAGCATCCCTAATATGAATCCAAAAGGAATATCAATTAGATGTGTTTACGAGAAGACAACAGAACAATGTCACCTTAGAAAAGATGAAACCAAGATATTTAGGATCAACATTTTGTGTATTTATAGGAAAACCTGCTTTTCATGAAGCATATTCAGACTAGCACTGAAACACATGAGCACATACTACAGTGTAAAAAAGCTGACAGAAAATGCTCCGTTTTAGTTTAACACACACAGCGAAGCTCACACACACTATTTTATGAACATACAGGTTCACCTGCTGAATTAAAAACAGAACAAATGAAGCAAAGAAAGTGAAAACCATGAAGCAGATTCAGGCAGTAGGCGTATAGATTCACTCTTAAAGTATTATCCTTCAGAACAGAACAGCTGACAGAGAATAGATAACATCTGATCCTTTTACAACAAACATATGCTCTTTTTAGGTTTTCTATTAAACCTGTAATCCTGCTTTCCCAATCTGTTTAGAAATGAAACAGTTATCTATTTGTTTATCTAACTGTAAGGAAATACAGTTACCTTCTTCCCCGTTACTTCCACTACATTTAACTCACATAACAGCATTGCTTCACAGCCTTATTGTTTTCTACACATCATGCTTGTTTGAAGAAGCAATACCCATGTTTCTGACTGGATAAGTACGTCTATATATTTCCGGCTCTGCAGCCATGCCAATGTTCTAATCATTGCTGAAAAGCCAATTCCAGTCAGGCGGAGGAGGGGGTTTACACATGAGCAAACAAAGTGGGAAGCACAGCCTGAGAAACCTTTGAAATAAAACCAGAGTTCCCAGATTAAAGCGCTGACTTTGAGCTGTGGTTTGAGGGTAAACAGAGCAGAAATCACAGCTCTGCCACTGTCAATGTTGATAGTATTATGCATGTGATCAGATGAATCACATTGGTTAGCATTAACGGCCCGTCCACACTACAGCTTCAAAAAAAGCTTCCAACGCGTCTGCCCATTCACTTTGAATGGGGTGACGTCACGTTGCCTCGCTTTTCGCCGAACTGAATTGTGGGTAGCTTGGCTGAACTTCTCCGGCGTCTCCGGCTTCAAAAGTTGAAAATTGTTCAACTTCTGACGCCGGAGAAGCCGGAGAAGCCAGCGCCAGCCAATCAAATCCCGTTTCTGAAAATCTGACAGCTCAAGCCCTAGCCAATCAAACCGCGTCTAAGCTGGGAGAGATATCCCGCCGTTCATTTCTATATTTCAAAAAAAGACGGAGGAGAAACTAATTATCGCCGTAGCAAATCACCCGGTTTTGTATGACCAGTCCCTATTAACTTACCGGGATACAAACCGGAGGAACCAGGCATGGACGGAGGTGGCAGAGACAGTGGGTGAAACTGGTAGGTTTTCGCCTGTTTGGGGATTTTATATCCAGTTTACTTCGTTTTAACATTGCTATTGCTTTGTATGTCGGGGGCGGGAGATTCATGTGATTGGTTGTTGGTCGCGGTGCTCGCAAAAAATCCCCAAGCTTCAGACACGCCCAGCTCCAAGATTTTTTTGAAGCTGTAGTGTGGACGGGCCGTTACCAATCACTGCCCTCGCGTTTCAAACTGTCCGAAAATAAGTGCTCCATCTGTATGCATGTGATCAGATGAATCACATTGGTTAGCATTAGCTCTCATTTTAGCATTAACACTCATTGGATACTTTGGGGACTTGAATTTGGCAGAAGCAGCGACTTTACTTTAAATTTGAAGACATTTTTCTTTTGTTTAAAAAAGGTTATTATTGCTCATTGCTCCATTTCTAGTATTTTTGTTTATTTGGATTGTTTCCTGTGTCTTAGTCGTTATATCACAGCCTGGCAGTGTTCCTAGAAACGCAAGAGGATGCCAAATCGTCCAAAGTGAGGAACTTATCGAACGTTTTTCTGTGACAATCCCGTTGAAGAATACAAAACAGGTGAAGGCATGAAGACACTGATTCATAATGTGACGCTTTAATGTTAAACTGGAAGAGGATGATTTTAAATACAGCATCAAACATCGATTCCGGCAAATCTCTGAACAAATGTGGACCGTTTTAGTTCCGGACAAATTGTCAATTTTGTGGCAAATCTCAGCCATGACGAGAGGTGTTCAAATGCTCTAGATTAGATAGAAAAGGAGCTTCAATGCTTCCTTGTTTGTCTCCTTTAGGATACACTGGACCATCCTTTACCAAAGGAAAGGAGAACATATTGTCCCACAATGCCTTTCTGATGCCGTTCACAGAAACAACTTATGTAAAAGAAATAGGACCTTTTATCACACAATCAAGTTTCAATATGTGACATGAAGTGTGATTTAAATGTGTCTTATATTTTAAAGAGGTCCAAATACACTTTTTTCGAGTTTTCCCTTCCCTGTAGTTTGTTCTGAAGGTTTTGGTGCGTGTAAATGGTCCGTCCAGGGAGTTTCTAGCGCTCCAACACATTGTGACAGACCAAGGGGCGGGACATCTCTAAGCGGTTGACCAATCACAATAGAGCCAGGGCTCTGGTTTCAAACAGAGGGTGAAAAGAGGTGCTGCAGCACAGACAGTATGAGAAAAATAAAGAGCTTTTTGAACATT